>PVHX01007099.1:0-94230 GCA_004024805.1 Geosciurus inauris
AATGCCGAATGTACTCATTGATAAGTGGATGCTGATCCATAATGTGGGGAAGGACATGGGAACAATGGTGGATCTCTGTTCACAGGGGTGTAAGGGGGGAGGGGGCATGGGGACAGCAAGGGTGGTGGAATATGATGGACATCATAGCCCTAACTTTATGTATGACTGCATATATGTTGTGATTCTATACAACTTACAAGTAGAGAATTGATGTGTTATCCTCTTTCTACGTACAATGAATCATTTACACTGTTAACATGTAAGCCTAAATAAAAAAAAATTAGGGGAAATAGCTTGCATATTATAAAGAAGGAAATGTACTTTGCATGATATTTTCCCTAAAAATTTATGATAGAGATAAATGTATATTAGTTGTTGCTTTTGTGGTGCTAGGAATGAAACCCAGGGTCTTGCACATGTTAACCTTGTGCTCTTCCATTGATCTACCTCCCCAACCAGGAAACATTTTTAAATACATTATTTTAGAGTTGTTTTCTGTTATTTAAGTATTAGGTAAATTAATTTAGGAAGTTATTTGGAGGGTTAGGATTATGAATAGATTTCTTTTTTAATATTATGAACTCTGTACCATCTTCATGATTAGAATGTAAACTAGAAAGACCTTTTGACTACGTATTGTTTTGCCTGCAAAGCATAGGTTAGTGCCTAAATCAATGCTTGACACATAATAAGCAATTAGACATAGATGAATCAGCAATAGTGGAGGAAGACATTATCTGTGTAAATTTAACCTGATTCAGAGCAAAGATTTTTTGCATAATTTAACTCCAAGATCTTATTGTCCTTTTAGTTCTTTAAAGCAAATGAATTTTAACTTATTTAATCATTCTTTATTCACAAATGAAAAGCTTTAGTACATTAATTATATTAATTCAAAGTAGTTGTTGAATTCCTTTTGGGCAAAGTTTTCACAGAACATTTTAAGAATTAAAAAAAAAATAAAAAAAGTAATGTCACTGTTTTCTTGGTTCTTCATCTTAAATACAGAAGGCAGCTTGGAAGAGGCTGGGGCTGTAGCTCAGTGGTAGAGTACTTGCCTAGCTTGCGTAAGGCACTGGGTTCAATCCTCAGCACCACATAAATATAAACAAATAAAATAAAGGTATAAAACATACAATAACATTATTAAAAAAAAAGGCAGCTTGGACGGCCTTCATAATCACATGAGCCAATTCCTGCAATAATAGGTTACATTCTTTAAATATTTATGTAAAAATATGTATCTATATATCAACATATATGCTATTGGCTTTATTTCTCTGAACAACTCTGACTATTACAAAGATATTACAGAAATCATAGACCTCTCATTTTCTAACTCTGGGTCTAAAATAGGATTAAGCTGTGTGTTCTTCCTCAGTACAGCCCGGTCTGCTAATGGATGGATGTTAATGCTCTTATTGAACTTTTTCTACTTGTATAAATCATGCTCTTCTTTGTTTATTTCCTTAGACAATATTCTATGAAAATTATTCACAACTATTTGTAGTTTGACCAAACCAAAGTATGAATGTCTTGGACACAAATGATTATTTCAGCCAGTTTTCTTCCCCAGATTTTCTCCTAGCTTACCCTTGAAAGGTGAAAGTGGAGGGAGCCATTCTGTATATTTACATCTGCTTTTGTCCTGTCTCAGAGGAAGAAGTGTTTTGCATCTCAAGTCTTACTGCTCTTCCTGTGTTCCTAGTCTTAATAGTAATTTATTTTTTCACTACATGTTTTTATGGCATCTATTTTGTGCCAGTTACTTTGCCAGACTCTGAAAATATAAAGGTAAATATGACATTATACTTGCCTTTAAGATTTCACAATCTAAAAGGAGATATGGACATATGTGAGATAAACGACAGGAAAACATGCTAGTATTTAGAAGAAAGTAAGGAGAAAAAAAACAGAGATCACAGATAGTAAAATGAGTGTTTGAAATGTATTTGTTCATGAAGGCTTCACATAAGTCCTCCAAGTTGATCTTAAAATTGGTTAAGAACCTGTCAAGTGTGATGAATACTCAAGGATATTTCAGGAAAATGGATATAATAGTGGGCAAGGCACGGTTGCTAGGAGTAGAGGGTACAGGGTGAATAATTTTAATAAAAAATGCAGAAGAATATATCAAGTTTAGTGACTATTTTTGGAATTTTTAATTTTATTATTAGGTGATATTTAAAATAATAGAAAAATTTAAAACAGCTACTGAATAAAGATTACTTTTAATCATTGAAAGTAATTTTTAAGCTAGTTTATAATGATAGATATTTTATATGCTTTCAAATATGTAACATTGCTTTATCAAAAGTTTAAATTAATGATATCATTAAGAAATATGCTGTGGGGTGTGGTGGCGCATGCCTGTAATCCCAGCAGCTTGGAAGGCTGAGACAGAAGGATCACAAGTTCAAAGCCAGCCTCAGCAAAAAGTGAGGTGCTAGGCAACTCAGTGAGACCCTGTCTCTAAATAAAAAAAAATTAAAAAAAGAAAAGAAATATGTTGACATTTCTGAATGTTATAATGTTTTGTTTTCTAGGAGCACTGAATTATAAAAACAATGCAATAGATTGAATCTACTTTTGAGTAACTACGAGGATAAATTAATGATATAGAAGAAAACAATTTTATGTAGCCATTTAAACATTTGTTACAGTCTGTTTTAAAAAGAAAAGGACCTCCCCTATTTTTTTTTAATTTTATTAATTTTTTTAGTTGTGGGTGGACAGAATATCTTTATTTTTTTATTTTTATGTGGTGCTGAGGATCGAACCCAGTGCCTCATGCATGCTAGGTGAGCAAGCTACCACTGCGCCACAATCCCAGCACCAGAACCTACCCTCTTAACATCAACAAGAAGTAGATTGATTGAGTGAGCTAAAGCCTACTATACCCATTGCCAAGGAAAAATGCAATGTAAGCCCATGTAGAAATTTGGATTTAAATAAGCCCTGGTTTCAAAAAGGAAGAATAGATGTGAAAAAGAAACATGGTCAGAAGAGGGAATTTTTCTGCTGATTTGAAAAATTATGTTCCATGCAAATTATACTGGGAAGGATAGGACATATTCAACCATGGTCTATTTCTGTCAAATCCCACAAGGAAAGAAAAGATGGAATTAAGATAAAAAGGGAGTTTGCTCTCTGGGGAATTATTTTACCAGCTTAAGTTAAGAGCATAGATAACTATTAAAATGAGAAAGAGAACTGTAACATTTTAGCTTTAACAACTGAGAAACACTAGACTTCTAAACCTGAGGAAAAGAACACTCTTTAAATCTATAGTATGCAGAAGAATTGGATTAATAATTGTTGCATGCAAAAGAAGATGATCACATGTATTTGGACTCTTTTAAGTCTGCTGAGTTATCTAAAATGTATCATTTCTATCATTTGCTTGGAATGTCATAATCTTTAAAATATATCATTATTTATTTAGGGCAGCTTAACCATAATATGCTAAAATATTATTTCATTTCATTTTGCATATTTTAATTCGGGTGAAGGTGCACATTTTTCAGTCATTACCTTTTAAGACCTGTTGATTCATTAAAATCATTTCTCAACTCTCTATTGTGGTTTATATATCTCTTCTAATTCGATAAATATTTGTAGGAATGTTGAAACTATTTTTACTGCTGAAATACAATATCTTAATTTGAGTATATTTTATTAAATAATATAATTAAGCATAACTCAATATATTTATATATACCATGTGTGATAAATGATATATATATATATATATTCACATATTTGGGTATAAATAAATGCTATATTTTCATTACATAGTAGTTGTACCCAAGGAAAGACAGTGTCCCTATTAGCCTATTGGTAGTTAGAGGAACTTCGGGTACTTAATAAGAGGAAATAACTCCTGGAGGGCTTACAGTAGAAAATCTGTATGGTGGCAACCAAAGTTGCATCATGAAAAAGACAATTAACAGAAAAGAAAGAATAGTATTAATAATCTTTGTGTATAATAACCTAAAATAAGAGCATTAGATTCCCGGGGATAATAAACAATTCTCTAAGTTTTTTTTTACACATTCATGACAACTGGAAATGTCATAATTATTATTATTTTTAATATTATTATAACTTACAGTAAGTCTTTTGAAAATTCAACTCATCCTTCTAATGAAGTTTCTGAAATGCTTGTAATATTGTACTTCACAACTCATTAAGCATCTTTTAAAATTTCAGGTCAAATTCTAGTATAAAAGATGAAAATAAATAATGGTACTTTATATTTACATTCATCAGATACCCTCTTTGGCTTAAAAATACCAAATCACATGCTTAAAGGTTGAGTCACAGTTTTTTTAGGTGTTGAAATGGAGCTACACATAGTAGAACATTTTTCATCTTTCAGTCTGATGAAATCCAGTTCATCCTCTTAATAGTTCCGATCCTTCTTTTATCTGTCACACTGTCACATAGGCAGCTTACGGCAGCTGTATTCCACAAATGTTAAGGTACATTGGATTATTTCTGACACCAAGTGCATAGATGGAACTTCATCATTTCCAAATACAAGCTGATCCCTAGCCAAGAAAATCTCTGATTCTGGGACCTGCTGACTTATAAGGATAATTTATTTAAGTTGTCATGGACTTTAACATGTTTTGCTCTGACCTTTGTATGGCTGAAGGGTTTGTTTAATGTTTGATTGCATGGGGTTGGTGGACAGTCTGCTTTTGTTTTAATCTGTCTTTAGCTCTCCCTTTGACAGAAGGCATAATCTTTCCCTCTAGTGGAGGGTTAGAAGGAACCATCATTCTGAGTCAATGTATATCCCCAATTAATAGTTTGAATTTTGCAACAAAAACTTGTTTGCAAAATTTCTTATTTTCAAGAATAAATTCCTAGTGGGAAATTAGGGAGTTTTTCTTATTCTGTCTTTTATCTCTTTTATGTCCCTTTTTGTGGCTAGAATGGTCCTTGCAAGGAGTAATAAAGACCACTGCTTCCCATTTCTAATTCACTTTAAGTGTACCATTTATAATATCTATTTCAGCCCTCCAAAAGAGTTCAACTACAGGGAGAATTCTATCTCAAAATGTAGTGTCAAGAAAGCTAAAATACATGCTTTTCTCCACTTAATGATCTAACAAATTCATATCACATAAAGAAAGGGAACATCTCTTAATTAATTCCATGTAATAATAAACTCTTCAACCCTTGTTTCTTGGGTCTTTTTTTTTTTTAAATAAAAAGTGGTGATTAATTTCTATATTCTGAGAAGCATCATTTTTATATTTTTTGTAATATATATTTTCCTTAGACCAAGTTGTAAAATTCTGGTACTATTTTGAAACCAGGATAGACCTAAATTTTAGATTGCTTGGTTTCTACTCATAGCAGGATATTAGAGAAAATTAAAAATTGAAAAAGTTAGTTACACTGGCAATCGGGTTGGATAAAACTACTACATTGTGAAAAGAAGTCGAAGAAAATTTAAGAAACAAACATTTCCTTTCTGTCCCACGAATATTAGGTTAAAGCTTGCCTGATTCTTTTACATAATGGGGTGCCAAGGAACTTTGTTAATAAGGCATCACTGAAAAACATTTACTCAAGATATAAAACTTGAAATATATCTACCTGCCAAACATCAGGATTTCAGGATTTTTAAGCACTTTCTGTGTAGCATGAGCTTGTATTCATTATTTGAAAAGGTGACTTGTTAATGGTAACCAGTGGTATTGGAATCTGCTATACAACCTGTAGATAAAAGTCGATGAACTGAATGAATTTTTGAAAGGAATACCAGTGTCAGAAAAAAGAAGGAATATTTTCCATGTATCTAGGGGTATTTTCCTTGCAATATGTTACTAAAGGTTTATGAAAACAGCTTACGAAATTAACCTTAAATATTTTTCATGCTCATGGTTACTTCTGTGAGGTATGTGTCTATGCATGCCTCTGTGTGTGTGTGTGTGTGTGTGTGTGTGTGTGTGTGTGTGTGTGTGCGTCTCAACCAGAATCTAATTTCCATCTCCTATGGGCTTTTAAAGGCTGTCTCCATAGTGATGGCCAATGAGAAGCGAGGATTTCACAGGTTCTTTTCTCAGAATATGTGGCACAGTCATCTCTTTTTATGTCCTTCTGTTTGTTCCCCATGCACCATTACTGCCTGCCTCCATGGCAACAGCCAATGTGTTCTTGCACTACATCACCGCACCCTCTATGTATGCTCCTCTATGCTTGCTCTTACACACTCAATGGTATCATAAAGCATCTGAGATTCCATGTGCCCAGTCAGTTGGTTTTGTGCCCCTGGCATCCTCCTCATCCTTTCATACCCTCAGGATAACACTGATCACAATGTCTTAAAAATTGCACTTGCCTAAGTTATCCATCCCCACCAAGCATACATGAATCTTCTCTGACATGAGTTCTACGGATATAATGTGTTTATATATTTGGAGATGGAAACTTACTGGCTGCATAGCTTGGGAAGACTCTTAACTTGTAAAATATTAAGTCTCAGTATGGCATAGCTGTTTAGGTCTAGCATAACTTTCTTATAAAAGGATGCATTTTATTTATACATTTTGGCATTTCATGCTACTTCTTAGTAGAACTTAAAATACTTTAGCTTTGATTTTTATTATTTCAGAAATAATCATTTAAGTGATATCTCTGCATGTGGTGTTTAATTTTTCCCTAGGGATATAAGAAACCATCAAATATGAAATCTGCCCTTAAGAAGCTTGATTATAGCCGGGCGCGGTGGCTCACGCTTGTAATCCCAGCACTTAGGGAGGCTGAGACAGGAGAATCTCGAGTGCAAAGCCAGCCTCAGCAAGGGCGAGGCACTAAGCAACTCAGTGAGACCCTGTCTCTACATAAAACACAAAATAGGGCTGGGGATGTGGCTCAGGGGTCGAGTGTCCCTGAGATCAATCCCCGGTACCAAAAAAAAAAAAAAAAAAAAAGAAGCTTGATTATTTTGGCAAACAATCATTTGCCATATGTACCTTGACGGGATAATTGCTTAATGGAAAGGAGTCAGTGGCAATCTCAAGTAATACAAGTACTTGTCAATTAACTATCTTACTTAAAAAAATCTGGCTATGAGGACAGGTTAGTGGAAGGACATATTGATCCTTCCTTTTTTTTTAATGAGAAAAAAAAGAACAAAAATGAATGACAGTTTGATATAAAGTCTATGTAAATATAAAACAATGTTAGTAGAATATAAGATAATCACTGCTATTCCTCAACAAACATATTCAGGAAATATATGGCTGAAAGATATGTTGTTTTGAAATTGGTCTAAATTATTCATGTTAAGTGATTTGATGGCTACAACGAACTAAAGATTGATAATTAAAATTTCTTATATTGATGTCTTAATTTGGAGTGATGAATTTGATTTAGACCAAATGATATTAATCATAAAAGTTGAAAATTCACCCATAGTTGCCTCCAGATAAAATTATGAACAATAGTACAGAATGAACCTATACCATAGTTTATTCAAATTATTTTACCCAGTTTCTTAGAGAAAACTTACATGTTCTCCCTAAACTCTATGATGAAATATAGAGAATATAAATTTACTCATTTGGGGTGTCAAATCATCATAAGTATAATTCTGCTGTTATTCTCAGAATAAAAAGCCACTTCATGAATAAGGTCAATGCTACCTATTCAAGGTGTGAAAAAGTTTTTAAGGATTCTATAACTCTAAGCGCAGATTAAAAGAATTACAAAAATGCAAAAGTAGAAAAATGTGACATCCAAAAAAATTAAGTTAAAAATTTTTATTTCAAGCTAAAGAGGCAAAAATTTAACAAAGAGAAATGTTGATGAGTACCTCAGATGTTAAAAGAATATATTTATACCTTTAATATGCCATTAAAATAAAAAGAACACTATCTTGGTATTTAGCTGTTTTTTGTTATTTTGTTCATCATTTACCTATACACTTTCTTATAAAAAACTTTTAACTAAAACCCATCCTATTACACCTAGTACTGTACTTAAATACTTAAGTATGTAAGAGCATAATTAGGTTCTATTGAATTTGGAATATGGAGCATAATTTAGGTTATTTGAGCTTGACTATGTTCACTTATTTTCACCATTTTGTGTGTTATTTTTAAAAATTAACAGCAAATCTTTCATTTTCTTATATGTTCCTTTCAAAATGGTGATAACATGAAATGATCCAAAGCAAATGTCGTGGAGGGTTGGAGACCCCACTCCAGGACTGAGTTGATTGTGGGGAAAAGAAGACATATGGTCTTCACTGACTGGATTCTCAGGCTTACATGAGGACACTTCTTGAGTGAAAGATTGTCATTGTCCCTCCTTTACAGGCAAAAAACCTGAGTTGGAGATGATGTGAAAAAGGGAAAGTTGAAGAACTCATATTCAAGCAAATGTTAGAAGTGCAATGATTCTTCCAAAGACCAGTCAGAATCAGCAACCATAGTTTAGGGAACATAATCATACCACATAAGATCAATAACATTTGTAATTTTCATATACATTTTGGTTTTGAACAGAAAATTCTGAGTATTTTTTCTTAGGGATGGCAAGTCAGCTTGAAGTTATAAAGGCAATCCCTCTACAACCCTGTACTGTTCAGAAAGCTCCTGAGGATGACAGAGGAGAGGAGACAGTATGGATGATACTGAGGTTAATGTTGAGAAACATGACCAGCAGAGCAGCCAACCTGAATCATAGGCATAGTATTTTTTACTAAGTACATAGCACCATGAACTGCGATGAATTCAAATGGGATGATATTATGTACTGGTCAAATTTTTAATTCTTGGTGGCATCCTATGAGATTCAGCCATTTAAAATTAAATCTATTTTATGAAGACATTGGCTCACCCTCACTGCTGTATTTAGATATTCCACTTGTTATTTAAGTTGTTCAATGCAGGCAGATTACTTTTCTGTGCCCTGAATAACACTAAATGTCATAGTATTATTGTATCCAAAGTTGTTGTTGTTAAGCACTGCTTGGGAATCCAGTTTGTTTGGAAATTTCCTGATGCTTTTATAAGTAACTGTATATTCCTAAACTATAATTGTCACTCAGTAATTCCTCACATGCCTACAAAGTTTTCCTATCTAGTTTTTCCCCCGTTCTACTGCAGTATTAAGTTACCAGCTATGGAACATTTGCAATCATTCTTTAGTTTCCTCTGTTTGCCAAGTATCACTATTTGTAATTGTCCAATATTAATTTCTCTTGCTCCTACCACCCCCGCCGTCTTACCACTGTCTTACCTGCAGTGCTTCAGTTCTCTCTCATCTTTCTGTAGGCTATTAAATTGTCAGATAAAAAAGTGATTCTTCTTGTATTAAAAATAATTCTTTTCTCATTGCACAGTTTTTATCATGTATCCACATTTATTCCTCTTTCAGTCTCCTTTAAGTTGAATGTGAAGTTATGCAAGGCCATAAGTCTTTTAAAGTTTATGCTTGTCTTTGCTATAGTTATGCAAACAAGTAGAAAGTTGGTTTTAGTAATGAATATATTTGATTAAGAGGCAATAATATTTCTCTGTTCCTCTTTTCTCTCTAGTTTTCATACTAATACTTTAATCTCATTGACCATAGGTGATGTTTTGTGCATTAGCATGATAATGGAACAATATTATTATTAGGAAATTTTTATAGGCTTCCATTCACAATCTCTAGTGTCCTCAGTGGAATCATGAGAGTAAAGATAGCCCTTTTCTGTATCTTCATATCTCACCTTCCACTTACAATGACAGCAAAACCCACTATGAAAGCTTGTAAAATCTTTAAAAAAAAAGTTGATTTGGTCCTTTTAATATTAATGGGCAAATTTATTGAAGACTTACTGTATGCTAAACAAAGTCCTAAGTATTTATATATATTTATCCAATCCTGCAAGGAACATCATTATCCCCACTTTACATATTGGGAGAATGAGGCACAGAAGAACTGGTTAATTTGTCTAGAGTCACACAGTAAGAGGAACGTCTGGATTTGAATCTGAGCAGTCTGGCTTTATCTCAACTATTATTCTACAACTCCTGTGATCTTCCAATATTTTCATCTTTGTCCATTGGAGAACTCAGGATATAAACCTTCCCTCATTTGAATATGCTAAGTGAAATTTCAAATGATATCATTAATTATCCTACAAGAATTGAAGTCAGAATCAGAAAGACTTCAAGAGAAAATAATATGTTCTCCAAAGAAAAGTATAGAAACTCTATTCTTCCTATATCATTTGGGTTTGGTTTTCATAGCAGCCACTGCCTGTGACAATATTTTCACAGCTTTTGTTTTAGCAGGATGATTGTGTTCTCTTAATGCATTGATACTAAGAAGAATAAAGAGTGGAAATAACTGTGAAAAAAGCATAAATATTAGTGGGATAAATGTCAATTGGTAGTTAAAAATTATTTAAGTTAATGATTTTTGAAATCTACTTTTATGAAATATTTGTTTATGTGTCACTGCTTTCTATGACTATTTCCTACCCCTAGGACATATGGCATTGAGTTGAGCCTCAAAACAATTCATGTTTTGTTTCGCTTATCCTCACAGTCTTCCTTAAAATTATTAGTGACCCTCATTCCTCAGTTGGGAAACAACACTGGGAAACCAAGAAAATACCTCTAGCAAATGTCACTCTTTTATTTAGCTCACTTTATGGAATATTTTTGATGATGTGTATAATGAATTCTCTATCCTTGACTTTTCTCTGGACTCTCATAGCCATGGTTTTATAGAGCACGGACAACTCTGCTTCTGACTGGCTTGATTTGTCCTTGAGAGGCACAGAAGCTTATCTGGGGATCCACAAACCTTTTTGGTAAGTTCCAAGGAGCTGTAAAACCTGTAGAAAAGCATAGCGTTAGTCTACAGCAAAGGAGATATGATTTAGGACAGGCTGTAAAGAGGAACTAGCTGGGACCTCTCTAGCCTGGGAAAACACACATATACACATACACTTGAGTCAAAAGTTCTTTCTTAAAAAATTATGTAAATATGTACATAAAACAGCATGATAATAATAATTTAAAAATAGTTCAGATTGCTGCCACATTTATCCAAACAATTCCTTCTGTTTTGTCACCAGCATCTCTTTAGACAAGTAAGTGGAGTGTTGCAGGCCTCCAAAGGGAAGGCTTGTTTCACCCTATATTGAACTCACTCAACTTTAATCTATGTCCCATAGAGCTAACTGCAATCATGAGATATTAATATTTTCTTAAGGACTTTGTAAAGAATAGGGGAAGAGAACTCAGATTGCACAGCATGCCAAGGAAACTTAACACTTCCTGTTAGGCCTTTCTACACTCTCCCCTTTCTTCAATGTTCCTCTTTCCTTCTTGGTGTCTCTTTTCTCTTTTAGCCTTCCAGTCAACCCCTTCAAGTCCCCTCAACAAGCCCCAGCAATTCATTTCTTCCCTTGCCTTGCATTTCCACCTTGGCCAAACAGTCAGCCATCTGTTATTTGTCAGGTGTGGCCCTGTGGGGTGTAATATCATCTGTTTCTATGTAGATTTCACAGCATTGGCAACATGTATTTCTGATTGACATACTTCAATGAGCTATTTCTTGAACCTTGTCCTGGGCAGTGGACACGTGGTTGGTGTTTAGATGACAGGAGGTAGTAAGAGTCTTAAGGGATAATGATTAGAATCAAGGAGGGAGTATTCAATCAAAGTCCATTTAACCATTATATAACTCAACAGTGGGGCAGTTGTCTTCTCTATTCCACAGGGGATACATTCTAAGACCCCCTATGGTTGCCTGAAAGTGAAGATAGAACCAGACCCGTAAGTATGCTTTTTCCTATGTGCCCTGTAGTGTTGTCACATAGAACCAGAGTTAATCTGTCCTTTCATATTTTACGCTTGCTTTGCACGACTCTTACATTGTGGGACCATTACTAAGTAAAACAAGGGTCACTTGAACACAAGTGTTATGACACTTGATGGTCAGCAGTTAACCAAGACAGCTTCTAAATGACAAATGAGTGAATAGCATATACAGCAGGAATACTCTGGACCAAGGGATGATTCATGTGTTGGGCAAGATGCAGCAGGATGGCAAGAGATTTCATCACACTACTCACAATGGTGGAAAACTTATGAATTATTCATTTCTTGAATTTGACATTTTATATTTTCAGATGGAGGTTGACTGTGGGTAACTCAAACAGTGGAAAACAAAACCACAGATAAAGAGGGACAAATACTTCCACTTCCTATAGAATTCAAAGTACCAGAGAAGAAAGGAAAGGGAAGAGGAAAGGAAGGTAAAAGCAGCAAAAGGAGTTTATTATTTTTTTCTCACTGGGTGCTTTTAAGTAGCCTACAGAACTTTCAGTATCTGCCACCTGCCTTTATGCTTTCCTTTTCTTCATTATTATCAAGATCATTTTCTGTAGTTCCCGGACTTGCACATTCTCTGCCATGCCAGATGCTCTCCAGGTCAATCTTTAGGTCTCCCATCGTAAATTACATGCTTACAAATGGTTTTCCTTTTCTCCCATCAACAAGGCTAATTCCAGCTGGCTATTATGAATACATAAAATTAAATTAACACTGATGTGCAGTGGATAACACGTTACACTTTTAATCTTGCATTTTAAAGAAAGGTATAAACCAAAGGATGATTATTTTGGAGGTAGAATTTTATGGCATGTAACAACTAAAGTGCAAAAAATTAAATCAAATCAGAAAGTATCTTATTTAGGCCCAAAGCCCTGTTTGGAAATCTGGATCCAGAGCTTGTTCAACTTCTCCACAACTTTTTCCCTTACTTTCTTTTGAATTCAGGGATTTTCTAAGAAATTTCCATCTACCTGGATTCCTTCTTTCCTCTACACTGCAATAGTTTGACCATCAGGCAATAATCTTTAGGCTTTTCTGTGGTTATGGTGATATGTGCCATTGAATGAAAAAAAAGGTATAGATAAAAGTCAGGGAATTAAACTTAGGGATCACTAGTCAATGTTGTTGCTCTCAGTCTGAAATTGCTTGGATTCAGAAGCAGCATTGATTTGACATCTGGAAAGAAGTTGCAACAATTCTCTTTTTTTAAAGTATAATAGCAATACATGGCCAGTATAACCAATTTCAACAAAAACACTTTAAACATAAAATATATGACATAAAAATGATAACTCTCCTTTATCTCCAGCTTCAATTCTGTTCTGTACAAGAAACCACTGTTAGAAATTTAGAGTATGTCTTTTCATATTTTTATTCATGCTCAGCTAATTTTGGCTCTGCATAATCTTGACATTTAGCTTTTTCTAGCATTTCCATGGATTATCTTATGCAAAAATGTAGGTCATATTTACATCTGAGTTGTGGCATATAGTATTTAATAAAAGAAATAAGTGCTGTAAAAATGGAAGTTTCCTATAACACGGTATTTTAAAGAGGATCAACTATTGACCATTACTAAAATTTTAGTTCTTTGTACCTCCATGATAGTTTATAATCTTCTACAAAATTTTTGCTGGCAAACAATTCTGCATAAGTTAATAATTTATGTTTCTTTTATATTCATATACTGGTTTAAGTTCAAGGTATAAGCTGAAGGTTTTCTTCATATCCTTTTTCTTTGCATTCTGTTTACTTGGAGATACATTTGAAAGATGGAAAAGTGAAATATTAGAGCCTAAGGTTCAGACCAAACAACATCCTCAAAGCTGGAAATGTTTCTATTTCTCTAATATCAATGATTTCTTAACTATGATTAGTTAACACTTCACTTTCCTCATCTATGACTGGAGATAAATTTTTGGCGGAGTTTGCTTTTTAAACAGTGTACATTTTATAATAATTCATTCTATCAAAATATTATTGTCTTCCTTCAGTTTTCTTTTCTTCAGTTGGAATAATAATTCAGGCAGTTTTCATGCCAGTTTACTGTTATCTCCAGTAATTGTTAATTTGTTTCAAATACACAGTTAAATTTTTTTTTAATAGAGGGCAGAAGACGGGTTTTGTTTTTTACTTATGCACTTTTGAGATGCTCTCCATTTAAAAAAAATTTCATTCAAATTACATTGATTGTATAATTGCTCTCTACATTTCAGATACTATTTCAAAAATCAAGGACTGAGCTGAGTTCAGTGGTTCAAGCATGTAATCCCAGAGGCTTGGGAGGATGAGGCAGGATATTCTCAAGTTCAAAGCCAGCCTCAACAACTTAGTGAGGCCCTGAGCAATTTAGCAAGACCATGTCTAATAATAAAAAAAAAAAAAAAAAGGAAAAGAGCTGAGGATGTGACTCAGTGGTTAAGCATCTGGTTCAATCCCTAATATTAAAAACAAAACAAAACAATCAAGGACTAAACAAAAAACAATGAAAACTAGTAATAGGAGTAGAATATTCGATGATAGTGGTGATACTGGAAAAATAACTTTATAAGTTCTGGTAGTACTAGTATACGTAAACTCAACACAAGTCAGACATGAATGCTATTATCTAAAAAGGAAAATGCACAAATGAAGCAATTACCTCTGCAAATTTGGTAACAATATGTTGAATTTATTATCATTTTTTAAAAAAAGGTTAAATAAGCAGTGTGATTTTTAAATGGAGAAATGAAAGCCTTTTGATTATAGCACTGTATTTTAATTACAGAGACGTGTGAACTCCTCAGAAGCCTGAGGAACCAGCCCATGTTGACACAAGGTACCACTGAATGGGGAAAAAACCTGTATTAGTATAAATCATGATTATTTGTATAGAATCTTTACTATGCTCTAAACACTGTTAGGATTCATGCCAACACATTATTTATTGCTTCCCTCCTCCTCCTTTCTCAGGATGTCTTTTTTCATAGATTGAAGGTGAGAAATGCTATGTGCTTATCTCTGAGAAGATGTCTCTCTCTGCTTTAGAGTTAGCATTAATTTTTCTCACATTCTAGAGATAGGCTGGCTGCCATTTGGAGTGCTGGTATAGCAGTGTTTTTTTTCCTTATTTTTGTGTTTTTATGGGTATTTTTATGAGAAGTAGGGAAAGCCTGCATGTAGAGCTGCTGAAAAAATGCACACAACGCCTCTGTCAATACCCTGCATGCAGCATGGGCTTAGTAAGTAGCTATTGATTGAACAACTGCATGAACAAACTTAAAGAGCAGAGATACCTCTTAGAATAGCAGGGAAGGTCACTGATTATTTGGGGTGATTTTAAAAGCACTGAAAAGACTGCCTCGTTCTTTAATCTGTAGACAGAATTAAGGAGCCTGGGATTCTTAAGTTAGGTTTATGAATACTTTGTTTTGGCATTGAATACTGTTTTAAAATGGAAATTATTCTGGAATACACCATAATTCACCCCCAAAACCTAATGTAAACCAGCATACCAGTTTAGCTATTTGTCACTAATCTGAGAGATTTAGTACAGAAAAAGCTTTGCTTCCTGGAGAAAAGTGACAGGAAATGGAGGTGAAGGTTCAGAACTTGGAGTGTTAGTATTCAGAATACTGAGCAGTGAGGAGGGGCAGAAGTAGGGCTTTTCTCTCTGAAAGTGGGGGCCACCATGGAGACAGTAGTATATGAATCAAAAAAGGAGAAATTTAACCTCCTTTAATATTTAGCCAATCTGTGAAGAAAAGAGACATAATCTGACATATTACCTTGTTTTCTTCTTATTATCAGGAGTGCAAAACAAGAAAAACAAACAAAACTCACTACTGCAAAATGTCTTTCTCCTGAATTTTCCAGGAGATAGCTGGACTGTCAGTGGTTGCCTTTGGGGTCTTGAGGAAAAAAGCTATTTCCTCGCCTTGGTTTTGCATTCATGGGTCTTTTACTTTAGACTTCTAGGGAAAATGAAAGGGAAGAGGAGAAAAGTACTGTGGCAAAAGTCCTGCTTCTTACAATCGCACCTGCACCTTGTCATTTCAGCATTTTCATGACTAGTGTGTGTGTGCCTGCAGACTGGAAGAAAGATGATGAGGGTTGTCACCAGACAAAAAGCCTTTGCCTCTCATTGTGGAAATGTTCTCCTTTCATAGAGATGCTCTAACCAGTCATGTCTCCAGTGCAAGATCTGGGGTCAATTTAAGTAGAAGCATATCTGTAGCATTTCTAACATTGTATTGCACACATACATAGATATATACTGTAGCTCTATACTTTTATTATACTTTTTAAAAATATGATTTTTTGGATAGCAACAGTTAGTTTTAACTCTTATGATAATTAATGAAGTGATCCAGAATTCTTTCTTTCAAATAGTTAATTTTTGCATAATAACTGATCTTACTCTTATTTTTAATTTAACTGTCATTAGCTATTTTTAAATATTCAGTAGTGGTGTGTATGTTTTCATTGCTGTGCCATCTCCAGAATTTTTTTGTCTTTCAAATCTGAAACTCTATGTCAACAATTTCCCATTTCATGTTCCCTCAGTTCCTGGCACACTAGTGTTCTATGTTCTGTTTCTCTGCGCTTAATGACTTTTGATGAGTAAAAATCATTTTACTCATATTTGCATTTTTGTGACTGGTTTATTTCACTTAGCATAAGGTTCTAAAGCTTTATCTGTATTATTGCTTATGTCAATTTTTTTTTCCTTTTTGAGGCTGAGTAATACTCCATTGTATGTATGTACTATATTCTCTTTATCCATTCATCCATCCAGGATACCTGAGTTGCTTCCACCTTTTGGCTATTGTAAATAATGCTGCTATGAATATGAGTATATAGCTATCTTTTGGGGATCCTGCTTTCAATTCTCCCAAGAGTAGAATTGTTGGGTAATATTAGAACTCTATATTCAGTTTTTTGAGGAACTGCCATACTGTTTTCCATAATGGTTGCACCATTTTACATTCTTACCAATAGTGTGCAAGGGTTACTAATTCTTTATATCCTAACACTTGCTCTTTTTCACTTTTCTATGTTTTTCTTTCTTTTCTTCTCTCTCTCCCTCTGCCATAGTAACTCTGATGAAGCTATCATCTTTCCTGTATGGATGTGGACATTGCAGTTCAAAGGAAAAGTGATTCTCTTTTATGGTACCTAAAGGATTGAGCTTCAGGTTTTCAGAATCTGAGAGAGCAAGGCTCTTTCTATCATAGCAGACCTTTCACAACACATCAGATAAAACTATTAGAAACAGTAATCAAAAGGATCTTAAAATAGGAGAGATGAAGCATTCGAAGCATTGCAGGGAGATATCTATAGTGTTGTTTGGTTCTGCAAAGATAAGAATCTGTTGGTAATAATACTATACAAAGGAGGAAATTAGTTTTTTAAGAAAATTAGTTGTGGGAACAGTAAAGCTTGACCTTCATTAATATGCACACATTAACATTATCTGGTTTACATAGGTGTTAGCCCAGGTGTTTGGAAGAATAGTCAGGAGAATAACCTCAGATCATTATAAAACTGGAGATGTATCTTCTGTTCCTCTCTGAGGATTTTCAAATAAACATTAATTATAACAGCACCAATTTAGAAATGGCTGATTATATAATTTTGGCAAACCTATCATTATCCATAAATATTTCATGAAATACAGAAATGCATAAAGCATTTTTCAAAGCTTCATAAGGACGTTTTTCTTTGAGGGGGAAAACAAACTATATTCCTCATTTAATTCTTAGCTCAGGCAAATATGATTTCTGGAGCATAGAATTTTACCCATAGTTTTAGATACCATGGTTAGTCTTTCTGGCTTTATTTTTTGGGTACAATGTGGCAGAAACTGTGCTTTAACTAATTGCTTATCTGATGATAGACTTCCTCTTTCGCAATGCAAAGGGAAATAAGACAATGTGATGATCTAAGCCTAATACAGCATTCTGCAGAGTTCAATATCCTGCAGTTCTTCTGTGTTCTTTCTGCTCAGTATGCAAATTAGTTCTTAGCTTCATGAAAAATGACTTATCATGGATAACTTAAAGTAGCATTGGGCACTGTGAGAGTATTGTGCTGAGGAAACAGTGACAGAGCCCAAAGTGAGTCATGTTTGTTCATACTTAATGACTCTTCACAGTATCATCTCAATTTTCTGGATGACAAATATGAAGAAGACAGAAGTCAGAAGAAAATAATGCTAAACTAATCATAGAAATGACTAACTGTTTGATTCATTCATAGCAAGACTATTTAATAAGTATCTATTATGTGCCAGTCACAGTTCATGGGAGTGATACAAAATCAGAAAGACATCATTTATGCTCTCAAAGATGCTAAAAATTAACTGTATGATGCACTGACTCTGGAACTTTGGTGTATATTAGAGCCGCATGGGAAGCTTGTTCAAACACTGGTTGCGGGAGCCCTACTCCTAAGCTTTCTGATTCAGTAGGTAAACAGAGATGGGGCAAAATTTGCATTTCTAGAACATTCCCAAAAGATGCTAATGTTACTCTTAGGACCACATTTTAAGAATCAGTTTTATAATAGTACTTTCAGAGCATCAAAAGGACAGCATAAATCTTAGAAGTCTTAACTTGTAAAAGCCTTGTTTACTTAAGCCTAATAAAAATGTTGAAGCTTTAGACAATCAATTGAAACTGTCCACTGAACTTAGCACCTGCAAGGGAATTTCATGGGAATAGAATAATTATACTTCACACACATGCGTGCACACACACACATACATACAATCACACACACAGAAAAAGAAATAAAGAAATAGTACTAGATGAAATCATTTTGGAAATTATGGATATTTGGTATAGTATCACAAAAGCAAATACCTGATATGAAAAATGAGACATAAATATAAAGTAAAACTAGCACTTCAAATTAATTATATACAAAAGAAAAGCCATTCAAAATGTGATATCCAGAATAAAAGAGGCATATTTACAGTTATTTTATTATATTAAAAACGAAATAACAGGACAAAATAATTGATATGTCTTTGATACAATTCAGTGGTGGTTGTAGTTGATTTTAAAATGATCTAATTTTCTGTGGGTTGGCTTCTTGATGAAATATTTTCAGTTGTTTTACTAATTTAATGATAATTGAGGAATAATGGGTATGCTTCATTATCTAGTTGTATATGCACATAGTGCAAAGTACAGCAAGGATTTGCAGTGATCAAACAAGAAAACAAATGAGTGTAGAAATAGTAAGATTGGCTAAAAGTAAGCAAAAGGTGGGTCATGATGAAATTATGAGATACCCTTTTTCTGATGGTCTCAAAGAATATTGACAATTAAAACTCATTAATTGGTACTAACAATGCCATTGAGAGAGAGAGTAGCCAGGCATTATTAGCTGTGTTGCTGTATGTTCGTAATGGCATAGAGATTTCACAATCTTCCAAGACTTCGCACTTAGAATAAGAGTTAGGATCAGTGCAGAAGGTTTTGTTGGTTTATTTGTTTAAAAATTTGATCTTGTTTTTAACACTGAATGGCATGTGTTTCTTTATATAAGATTTCTAGCAGTTTTTGTTATGAAGGAATTTCCAGGAACTGACATTTGTTAATTTCCGTGTAAGTGAGTCCATGTTCGTGTTTAGGGAGGGACTGGTTTACAGCAGCAGTTCAGTGATCCAAGCTTCATCACAGAATAATTATTATTATGCAATCTCTCTCTTAGTTAGGTGCCAGATGATTAGCCTTCTTTCCTATTTTTGCCTAATTCTTTTGCCAAGAGTCAGTACTGCAGAAGGGTGATGTGGGCAGGTTCTAGGATCAAGTTGCTGAGGTTCAAATCTCAGGTGTGCTATTGATTAGACTTGTGACTTTTGCAATACTTAATCCTTCCAAGCCTGTGTTCCCTAATCTGCAAAATAAAGATCCACAGTAGCTGGCCCTGGGTTGAAGGGCAGGTCAGGAAATTGGAAAAAAGCCATTCTGGAGCCAGGCCCACCTATGAAGTTTCAAAGAGGAAGAATCTCTTCTGAAATACAAGGGAGTTTTGTTTGGCCCTGGAAGTGAGAGGAGAGCGGTTCAATTATAGGCTAAATTAGAATCATCTAAAGTTTGGACATATTTGGCTGGAATGTTTAATCTCAAGCTGTTTTGCCATGGTTAAGTTTGCTCTGGATTGAGGAACTTCTGGCCTTGTGAGAGGACCATCTATTTGTTTAGGTAGTAGGTTTCTCAAATCAGCTTCAGTCCAGACCTAACCTGATTGGATATATCATTGAGTTCTAGAACTTCTTGAGTTACTTTCAAGTCGGGCCAGGTATCCCTTAACTCATTGGACATAAGGGTCTCACCTCTGGGAGTATGTGATCAAGCTACTGTTTTATCACTAAGGAGAAAAGAATGTCCTCTCAGCCTTGGGTGCAGATTCTGTATGACCCTCAGAAGCAGATGAAGAACAATTCTAGCTTTGAGAAAGGACTCAGTTTGTAATGTGAGTGGTAGGAATAAAAAGGAATAAGGGAATTGGGGGGAAATTATTTTTTTATTTGTATATTGAAGAAAAAGCTAAAATGTTACTATATAAATTATCAGAGGAAACTTGTTTTATTTCCTAATTAAAAAACATCTAGGTTAGAGTTTGCATATGATTGTGCTAATTCTCAGGATGCATACAAAATAAATCAAAGCTTGTCAAGGGGCTAATTTTTCTAACAAAATTATAGAAGAGTATAATAGAGCATCCTTAACTTCTCACTTGACTCTTGTAGCATGTTCATGAAGAGGGTTAACTTTGCAAAATATTCAAGTGCTTCTTCAAAGGCTCTTTTGAAGGATTAACTTTGTCATCAGATCTTTATTTCCCCATGGCTTGAACTGTTTTCCAATTTCACTTTTGTGGGCATCATGAAAGCTTGCACCTTTTGTGAGATTTTCAATTTCATGGTAAGTTACAAAATGCCACAATTTTTGTAATAAAATGGCAAACATTTAAAAAATAAAATGGTAAAAGATAAAAGCTAGTGTAAAGCAGACAGGGATTTTTTAGTATGAACTAATTTTATGTATGGGCAGTTCCTTAGAACATATTTTTATGTTATAATACATTTGCTTGCCTATGAAACCCTTTAAGTTTGAGGACTTGAATAATAAATATATGGATAACAAAGAGGGCCTGTGTGATTTTATTGCCTATTCAGACAGGGCAGGAATCTTGTGACTTGCCCTTCTCATGTGGTTTGACAATAGAAACGCCCACATTACTTTGATATTGGCCCCAACCTCATAGCTATATATCCTGAAATTAAGATTTAGAGACTTGATCCTTCTCTCTAAACAAATGTTTCTAAAGGTAAAAGAATACCTACATTCATAGAGTAGTATTCCAAGTTGCAGTTATTTGGTACATATCATAGAGTTTGATGTCTTCAGGGAGTGAGCAACTCCAAGTTCATGAATCCTTAAAATGGCAAATCTGTCCAGTAGTTACTCTGTAGTGGTGGGGCAACAGATTTCCTTTTCTCACATGAAGTAGCTTGAATATTTGGTAGGGAAGGCTCTGGTGTGTGTGTGTGTGTGTGTGTGTAAAATCAGAAGGAATTTGCATCAATTTAGACTTCAATAATTGCTATGGAGGCTAGATGTCAATCAAATTCTGACTACAGTTGCCCTTCCTGTGGGCAGACTGGTACATAAATTCATCTCTGATTAGACTTACTCATGGTTCCTAGAACACATTCAGTTAGGTTTTGCATTTATTGACAGAATGTATTTTGGTAGAGTCTATCCTCTTCTATAGACATTTGAAAAATGGTTTTAGCTTAGCATCAAAATTCTTATAGCGGGTTTGCCTAAAGCATATAGTAGGGAAACTCACAGATTGATTGATACTCAAGGGATATCTAGACATGATTTCCTAATTTCAGCATGATTGATAGTTTGGATACAATAGTACTTTTTTTTTTAAATGTTTATTTTTTAGTTGTAGGTGACAGAATATCTTTATTTTATTTTTATGTGGTGCTGAGGATCGAACCCAGTGCCTTATGCATGCTAGGCAAGCACGCTACCACTGCGCCATAATCCCAGCCCCCCAACAGTACTTTTTGATGGAGACTATTCTGTGCAATATAGTGTGCTTGGCCTCTATCTGATGTGTATTGCCTCCTAACAGCTCCATTAAAAAATATCTGCAAATATTGTTCAATGCCCCTTGGGGGGGGGTTAAAATGACCCCAGTTGAGACCCAACCTAGATCAAGATTAGCCATTCCTGTTGGTTGTACCTTCAAAACATGTTCAGAATCCAATCACCTTTCACTACTTCCTCTTTCAATCTTTGTCCAAGCCACCATCTCTTCTTGCTTAGATTAATATAATAGTTCCCTAACTAGATTCCTGGAAACTACCAAAACTTCTATCCTTGTTTTTCCCTGCATTTTCTCAATTCAGCAACCAAAGTGATTCTTTATAACATGTCAGTTTATGGCTTATGTTATGCCTCTGTTTGAAATCCTCAAATGATTTCCCATTTTCCAGAGTAAAATGGCATAAGGGATCAGTTCAGAACATTGCAGGCTAGGATCCATGTGACACATCACTACCTGTGGTTGAACCAGGAAGCATGAATGTGCCATAGGCATGTGGACAATCAGTTGCCCCCCAAAAAGCTCAGAACTTTCTGGAAATTGGTTTCATAACCATTTAAAACCCACATGTCTACTAGGCTATTTCCTTATAGACAGATGCCTTTTCTTGCAAATAGTCTCCCAGTCTGATCATCAAACTATTTATCAGACCATGAATGACAATTATCTTCATCTGAATATTAAAACATCAACCCTTAAAGGATGAAAATTTATCAGCCCTGAGTTTATTTAAAACAAAGCAGTTTTAAATGCAAATTCACAATAGGATTCTCCCAACTTTTTCTTAATCATGCACAAGATTGATGGAATAAAGTAGAAATTCCTAAGGCAATCTACAGAGATGATATTTATTTAGCATTTTAAATTTTGAAAATTAATTCATAGAAGCTTTCCTATAATATTCAGAATTATTTTCTAGAGTAGTTCAGAACTTAAAATAACAAAGTCTCGTAGTATTTTAAAAGAATATGTCTTGAAAATATAAAAAATAGGTCATAACATAAAATAGATAAATTAGTTGATGAATTATAATTTTAAATGAATCAGAGGAGATTCCCTACACCCAGCTTACCATAAAATAAGGTCCTTTGAAAAGAGAAAACTAAAGGACAGTTAAAGATGGCAACATTACAAAAAAGCTTCACTTTGATAAACAAAAAATGTCACCAATCTGTTAGAGCACAGAAATAGTGATTGCCCCTCTCACTACAACTTGGAAAGATCACACTTGGCTTTGCTAGTGTGCTTTCTGTCTCCCCATATGGGAAAAAATGTAACTAACTGGATAATTTTCAACCAGAGAAAAAGCATAAATTTCCAAAGAAATTATGGAAAAACTGATATAAAAATGCTAAAATGCTAAAAATAGTTGATAAGTTCTAAATGGAAATGTGGATAAGAAAATACATAGTAAAATATTTTATAGCTATATATAATGGGGTGAAATTAAGTAATGGGGTGAAATTAAGTAAAAGTAAAAGTAAAAGTAAACTCAAAAGTGGAATATTCCAGAGAACATTTTTATGACAAATGGTAGTGTCCTGTTCCATATCAAGAGATCCATAACTTAAGAGTACTTGAATGTAAATTGGGAATACTCAGAAAGATTCTCAAGGGTACAGTCCTTTTCCAGTGAGAGGGAGATAATTCCTTGCAATTTTTTTGGTCTACTTGACTATGACAAACTCCTCATTTCCCAGGAGTTTTGTGAAATACCATTATTTTTTTAAAAACTTTCTACTACCTGGTTTTTGGGCATCTCACTTCTCTGGGGAGATAAAATGATAATCTGACAGAGCATGTTGGCTCAGACACCTTTAACTTTAATCCTCTGTTAGAAACTAAGTCTACTTTTTCCTCCAGGCATTTGGCTTGGGATAACTTTTTTGCTACCACAGAAAATAGTGCCATGTTTCACAAACAGTTGCAAAAGTAAACTTCCTCCAATAAGATTCAAAAAACCAGATTATTAAATTTAAAAAAATGTAATCTAATAAGGGGCATGGTGCAGCAAGACTTTTGTTAAATGCATTCATTAATAAAAACACATTTTCCTCACACTTGAGACTCTGTAAATGGTGGTATGGTCTCCAGCCAGCCCGCAAGTTTATTTAATTTACAATGAAGTTGAAACTGAATGTTCTATAAATCAGATACATTATGGGTTAATAGGGCCTTTGGGGAGACAGAGTTTGGAGGCAGTGAGAAAAATAGTCAGGAAATCTGACTGCTATTATAAATTATTTTTAAGGCAATCGATTTTCAAGTCAGGATTCAGAATGCCAAAACCTTAACTACCACCAACATGTCCCAGGAAATTGAGAGACTGGAACAAAAAAAAAAAAAAAAGGAAGAACTGGAGATAGAATTTTATTCTCGTCTGGACACAAGTGATAGTGGTAGCTCCCCCCACTCCAAAAAAAAACTAAGGTTTCTCATTAGGCTGTCCAGTATGAAGCATCTTTTCTCTCAACACCAGAAAAGTCATCTGGAGAGTATTCTTTACTTCACCTTTCAAACTCTTTCCCCAGAAACTACTGCTTAGAATTGTAAAAGGACAGTGGGCCTACCTTTGGGGCTCTTGCAGTTCTGCACATATTACAAAACAAGACTCTGACTGCTCTTTACTTTCAGCTATCTTTTGTATGTTTGTAAGAAGAGCAGATTTAGGAGACAGATATTGTGTCCCTCAAAGAAAAGGATGGGGTTTGCTCAAAGTCCCCACGTGTGGAGACAGTCTCTCCCTCTGGAGCAATGGGCAGGCACTTGAATTCAGGGTTCCTCTATTCTAACACAATCCTATGTGTGTTGGGTGTCTAAGTATAAATACAGATGCAGATCTCTGGGTATTGCTATTGTTCTGAGCCATACACTTCCTTTTTGTCTCTGACCCAGGATATATATCTTCTACATCCATGAAAGGATAGTGAAGAAGTGCCAGGCTAACTTATTTTCTTGCAGCTTAGCTTACTGCTTTTTTATAAAAGCAGTACATTTTGATAATGATTCTGATATAGGTATATCTTAAGTGTATCATCTTTTTCTTTATGGACAACACCCTGTTCATTTAAATACTAAATAATTTAGCATAAGTAGCAAGGTGTTCTCTGAGAAAGAAGATGTAACTCATAAAAAGAGGTTGAAATTCCCCCCAAAACTTAATAACAACTACAAAAAAGTAATCCAATTAAAAAATGAGCAAATAATCAGAATAGACTCTTCTCAAAATAAGAAATATAAATGGCCAACATATATATGAATAAATGCTCAAAATCATTGGCCATCAGAGGAATAAACATCAAAATTATTACTATCTCATAAGATCCATGAATGGAGATGACTAATAGTCCATCAATGATCTGATTCTCAGAGGGGAGTTTTGGAATAAAATTTGGGGTAGAAGCCTATTCTATTGTGCTTTTATTTTTGCCTTCCATTTTTTTTCAACAACTATATTTTGTATTTGTAATATAGATTAAGTATTAAACAAAAAACTGTCATGAAAAAAAATTATTACTATCTCACCTTAGTTTAAATGGCTATTATAAAAAAATGCTGTTGAAGATGTGGACGAAAGGGAACACACAGTTAGTATAAATTATGTACTAATTTACATACTGACTGTTCTTAATCATTATGGGGAATACTATGGAGGTTTCTAAAAAACTAAATATCTGCCATATATATCCAAAATAAATGAAATCAAGGGTCTGGGGATATTAGCTTAGTGGTAGAGCTCTTCCATATCATATGTGAGATTCTGGGTTCGAATTCCCAGCACCACAATAAAAAATGAGTTGGTTAGTCTGCAAAGGAAATGAAATCATCATGCCAAAAAATAATTGCTCTCTCATGTATAAATACGAGATACCATTCACAAAAGCTAAGATACGAAATCAAACTTGGTGCTCATCAGTAGATGAAAAGATAAAGAAAATATATATATACACAATGAAATATTATTCAGACATAAAGAAGAAAGAAATCCTGTTATTTGCAGTAAATGGATAGAACTAGAGATCATTGTGTTGAGTGAAATAAGATAGACGTAGAAAGGCAAAAACGATATGTTCTCTCTCATTAGTGTAAGCTAAAAGGGGGTGGGAAAAGCAACCTGAATGCTGAATGGAGATTACTAGAGGATGGGAAGGAGGTGATGGTGGTGGGGTTGATAAATGGAGGTTGGATGGGGTAAGTTCTGGTGTTCTGCAGCGTGGTGGAATAACTATATTTCACTATAACCTATTATATATTTTACGAAGATCTAGATGAGAGGAGCTCAGACAATAAAGTATAAAGAAATGATAAACAAAGAGAAATGCTAATTACCCTGATTTAAACTATGCATGCTCTATGCATGTATTGAAATATCACTGAACTCCATTGATTGTGTACCATTAATACGTGTTAATTAAATATAATAAAATAAAAAATGTTGAGTTAGCTGTATTACTTGGAAAATCTGTTAACCTCCTGATCTTTGGTAATTTCATTGTAAATATAATAGAAATGATTATTACTCTCTCAAGAAAACAAACAGAAAAAAGAGGTTGGAGAGGGCTGGGTTGTGGCTCAGTGGAGAGCACTTGCCTAGCACATATGAGGCACTGGGTTCAATTCTCAGCACAATACACAAATGAATAAATAAAATAATAGTCCATTGACAACTAAAAAAATTTTAAAAAAGAGGTTCGAGATTTAATGGTGATTGTCAACTTTTATTCTACTTAAACATTGCTTTCAGGTGGCATACACCTGTAATCCCAGTGACTCAGGATGCTGAGGCAGGAGGATTGAAAATTTGAGGCAGCCTCAGAACTTGGCAAGACCTTGCCTCAAAATAAAAGAATAATAAGGGCTGGGGTTGTAGCTCATTGGTAAATGGTGCCCTGGGTTCAATACTCAGTTCCAAAAAAAAAACAAAAACAAATGCTTTCAATATAAAACCCAAAGTTTCATTTACACAGTTCTGCTATTTCAAGTGCTGTGTGTTATTTTGCTTTCCTGGTCTACATATAGTATTTATAGAAAAAAATGAGGTCTATGATTCCATATTTGTGCTATGACCCAAAGGACAAACACAATTCTCCCACTACCAGATTTGAATTGACCCTGTCGCTGGGGAGCACAATATCCTGCTTTTTCTGATCTTTGTGGCAGAGATGGTTAAGTCCTGATTTAGAATGGTTAAAGTTACAGCCTAGCACAACTTTGAGGATTAAACACACAAATAAGACCCATACTTTATGCATTTAATAACATTTTGTTATTAGTTTTAAATGTAGATTTAGTTTAGTTTTTTTTTTCTTTTTGGAAGTATGTTCTCTTAACTCATTCTTCTTACTTTATATAGAGCTTGAGAAATCTGTCATTGTTAAAACAGCTTTCTCTCAAGATCTATTAGCTTCTGGAACAGGCAAACTGCAGAGGAAACATGGCAACTTTTGCTGATTCTTAATGACTATTTTTATACTCAGTGCCTTGCACATGGCAGCAGATCAATGGATACTGGTTAGATAATGGAGTTAAATGTGAGTATATTGTTCTTTAAAACTATCCTAGGACTGAGGATGTACTCATGCTAGGTAAAACACCTGCCCAGCATGCATGAGACCCTAGTATTTGAGCCCTGTCACTACAAAATAAAACAAATAAGTAACTAGAAAATTATCCTACCAGGATTTTACACCAGTTATTTTAATCAATAGAACAGCATGGTAACATGTGCCCTTTTCTTCATAAACATAAAGAACTATCTTACCAAACAAGCTATTCTTTAACTAATTCATTACCTTGGAAAAAATTAGGAGATTAGAGTAATTAATAGATGCACATTAGGATCTTCAAAGGATTGGAAAATTGAAATTGACAGGACAATAATCACTTCATTTTAGAGGACCTTCTGCCAGATAAATTAGACTCAGATTTGACACAAAGAGCAGATAATAACTTGGAAAAAATAATTTAAAACATTCGTCTCTTGTTTGAGCTCTGGAGTTCAAGGTTGGTCTTGTGAATGAAATATTCACATACAGGGCTGGTGATATAATTCAGTGTCAGAGTTCTTGCCCGAACAACAACAAACATAAGCCCATATGCATAATTAATTGGATAACAAAACAATTCTTAAAGCATATAATAATGATAAAAATGGATGAATATATCTGACAAACAAGTTTTACATCTTATTCCTACACTGTCTAATTTATTAGTCGCATCAACTATTGTTTTCCCCCCTTTTACAGGTGTGGAAACTGAGGCAGGGAAATTACCTTGCTTAGGTTAACATTCACTAAGAAATGATAGAATTTTAATTCAATACTCTTCATCCTTATAATTAGAAAATGAAAACATTTTTCAGTGAAAATGGAAATTCCTTTGTTTTCAATGAAAATGGAAAATTTTCTTGTCTGGCCTTTGAAATTTCCTCAGAAACTAAATATGAAGAAGAGATTTGCATTTTTCCTAGTTTATCTATTCAACCTGGGACTACCCATGGAAACGAAAACAAATTATGTATATTCTGGGAATCAGCTTGTTAGAAATCCATTAACTTTTAATTTTTAACTATCAAGATTTTAACCACTGAGGTTATGAGGTTAAATCTATCACTTAAGAAAATTGCAAATGCCTCCTTAGGGAAGAAATTAATTCAATTCTTGAAGCTAGGACTACAGACTCTACAACTCAATGGCATTCATGTTAGCAGCACTAATCAATTAAGACTCATAATCCTACTGAAATGGAGTGCTAACTTTCCCAAGCGGCCACATCAACTGATATCTGTAACTTTCCACTGAGATGCCCTGGTAAGTATCCTGGATAACTGGGAGGCTGTTACTGTTTCCTATTAGTTACTTGAGATGGAGGAGTGGTAGTAGATTTCTAGTTTTTCCAGATGTACAACCAAATGATTATTGGTTAGGAGATAAAACATATGCTCTTGGTTCTGCTCTGTACTTTCTTCCCAGTAGTTCTATAAGAAGGATAATCTCTCTGAACTGTGATTAATTTATTTAGAAAATCAGTAAGACCTGAAGGTGGCCTTGTACACAGCTTTAAAAAAAATCTAATGTACTTGAAGCTTCTGTGGTATGATTTATAAGGCCCTCAGCTGAAGAACCCTGCCATACTTTGCCCTACACCCTTGCCACCCCACCCACTTTCTAAGGATTAATCCTCCATAAACTTGGCATGCCTAAAAAAACTCAAATTACCCTTTGAAAAAAGGATTTAAAAGATTTTTGAGGCTGAATTATCTTCTTTGGATGAAATTCAGAGAATTTCAAAAAAACTTGTGGTTTTTCTGGGGTTTTTTTTATGACTTTTTTGCTAATCAACATTTCTTTATTCTTATTTCTTCTTTTTGGATTGGGTAGCCTAAAGGAGAATCCCTGACTTTACTCTAGCCTGTGTTTTGCCCCTACTTGAGCACTTGTGTAGGAGAAAAGAGTATCAGTGCTGAATTTCTAGTCTTAAGGCTAACTTACCTGACCAAGATTCCCCCTAAAATGGTGCTCAATACATGGTTGGTATGTGATGACTATTTGGTAAGTAGTGGGAAGCAAAGCAATGTCTCTTTCTTCACAGAAACTTTAGTTGTACCAAAAGAAAAAAAGAGTAAATGATGAATAAATACAAATTATGATAAGTAGTGTAAGTCAACAGATTCGTCCATAGTCATGGAAGATGCCTCCATGTAGGTGGCATGAAGGCAGTGAGCTGGACAGGTAACCATGTGGGTAACTGAAGGAAGAGTGCTTAAGACAGAGGGAAAGGCAATTTGAGGGCCTTAAAGGGCCCCTAGTCAACTTGAGATAATAGTGGAATTGGCCAGGTAGGACAGTACTAGGAGATGAGGTCAAAGAGGTGATAGGTTACAGCAGTTGGGCTATTTTTGTAGTAGAAGATTGAATAAATTAGACATAAAAACTCACACGTCTCTGAAGAACACAATATATCTGGCAGATTTTCACGATTCATGGAATTCTTTTTGTGTGTGTATGATTTAATTAGTTCCATGAAGGACGATGTGAAACAGTTAACTGTGTTTTCGATCATTTTACACATAAAAACCCTAGAAAACAATATAAACTTCCAAGAATTAACTATTTTTCACTCTAAACATTCACTTAATTGCAGTTTTAATTTTGATCCAAGGTCAAAATGAGGGGCTCAGTTTGGTGCTTGAGTCCAAATAATCTGATTGCTTCTAGCTACTTGCAGGCAGTATATATGTATAACAGTAGAACAATTTAGTTTTCCTTTTCGGAAACACTGTTAACTTTTACAGAAGTATTCCACTTTAGAGATTAATTAAGGAAAGATAAGAAATCAAACTTTTGGATAAGTAAAATTCTCACATAACCCATTATAGTGGACTATACTGAAATTAACTAAATTTAATAATTTATTATTGTGAACTTATATAGGAAAAACCTCAGTAGTTATTTTGAAGGAGTCCGTAGTTGAATTGATAGATAAAACACTTTAAAAAGGAAATGCTTTGGGAGCCATGTCAGTCCAGAAATGACTCTTTCCACAATCCTTTGTCTTTCTTATACCATGATATTCTAACCTCTGAGACTTTCCCAGCTTTTTTAGCCCCCATATCTAGTGTGAAAACAATTGTATTTCTGATGTAGAGAAATTTAAGGAATTGGCTGATAACAGAGGGATGCAGAACCAGTCTATATGTGTGGTCGATCTGGCTTTGGCTTCATTCCTATGTTCCATTATTCTAATAACTGCATCTGCCCTTTCCTTTGGGACTGAACCCTTCTTGCATTCTGCTTATCTTTGTGTTCAGTTGGTCTTGAATCCCAATTTTTAGATTTTTTTTTTAAAAATTAAAGTCCTCTTCAAATTAGAGCTGTAGATTGTCCAAAGGTACTTAGCAAAAAGAACCACAATACACTGAGATCAGAAGTTGAAAATGACATATTAGCATACCTGTAAATGCTTCAGCTTGTGTGGAATGCAAAATGTGACCAGGTAAATAATGAATAAGGAGATGGAGACGTTATCAAGGGATGGATTCCCAGAAACTTTGTAAAACATGTTTCAAGGGTTTGAAATTTTCCAAGAAATAGCTTTCAGGTAGGGAAGTGACGTGATCAGATTTGAACTTCTGCAAAGATCATTCTGATCAGTACGGAGAATTGATTGGAAGGAGACAAGCCTAGAGTCAAGGAAACCACTTAGGAAGATATTGCAATAATTCAGCAGGGGATGATGACTACTTGTCATAAAATTATAGTGTGACAGGGTGTGCCTGAATTCTTATCTTGTATGTCCAGCTCCCTTTCCACCTCTTTCAATGCTACACTGGACCTTGGGAAGCTGCCCCACAAGGGCCACACCTACATTGCCCTTCAGCTTTCAATTAGATTTGGTCAATGGCAGATACCTATAGGTGATTTAAGGAAGAAGAGGTTGAGAATGATTCCCTTTAGGATTGATCCTGCTCTGGTAGCTGCATGTTGGTTGTTCCAGCTAGTGTTTGGCAGCTCTATTGTTATGGCTTATATATGAGATGTTCCCCAAATGTTCATGTGTGAGAAAATGCAGGAAAGTTCAAAGGTGAAATGATCAGGTTATAAGAGATATAACCGAATCAGTGGATTAATGCACCGGTATGGATTAACTGGGCAGAATTATGGGTGGATTTCCATGACTTGGGCCAGAGAAAGGGGGCTTACATAATGGTCAGGACAAAAGTGGCTTTCATCCAAATCCTGAATGTATTTGGTTTATCTCAAGCTAACATCAAAGGTGTTAGGCACATTCCTTGTGATAATGTTGCCAAGTTCAGTCCTAAAGTTCCACATAACATTCTATGGGTTTACCTATATTTTGCTGAGAAACTATGTGGGGAAATAAGACCAAGGTTAATCAGGGGTAGTCATAAGTCAGGCTGGATCCCTATACCCCTCTACCTCATCTGAAGCAGTTCTGAAGTATTCAAATGAAAATACAACAGAACTCTCAATTTTTTCCTTTTTGCCGAAAGAATACTTTTAATTGACAGATAAAATTGTACATATTTGTAGTACACAATGTTTGATATACATATGCATTGTAAAATGATTAAATTGTACTAATTAACATATCCATCATCTCACATACTTAATATTGTTTTGTGATGAGAACATTTAGAATCTAATCTTTTAGCAATTTTCAAGTATACAATATATTATTAACTATATTTATCATGAAGACCAGAAGATCTACAGAACTTACACATCCTTTCAAAATGCAACTTTGTACATTTTGGCTAACATCTCCCCATTCCCCTATCACTCACCTCCAGCATCTGGAAACCATCCGTCACTCTACTTTCTGTTTCTGTGAACTTTGTTAGATTCCATACAAAGGTGAGATCATTCAGTATTTGTCCCTCTGTGCCTGGTTTATTTCACTTAGTATAATGTCTTCCAGGTCCAGTTAGGTGTCACAAATGACAAGATTTCCTTCATTTTTAAGGCTATATTTATATATGGTTTGGGTAGTAAGAACATTTTCACAATATTAATTCTTTCAATACTTGAACATGTGATATCTTTATTTGTTTCTTCAATTTCTTTCGTTAGTGTTTATAGTTTTCACTTCACAGATCTTTGACCTAATCAGTTAAATGTATTACTGTATTTTCTTGTAACTATCATATTAACTCATTTTTTGGAAAGTTTGTTAGTATATAGAAATGCTACTATTTTTTTAAATTGTTGATTGACCTTTATTTATTCATTTATATGTGGTGCTGAGGATCAAACTCAGTGCCTCCCACATGCAAGGCAAGCGCTCTATCACTGAGCCACAATCCCAGCCCCAAAAATGCTACTGTTTTTATATTTTGATTTTCCATACTGCAACTTTCTAGGATGAAAATATTATGTTAGAACATTTATTAATTCTAATAATTTTTTGGTGGGAATCCTTAGGGATTTTTATGTAGAAGATCATATCATCACCAATAGAGACAATCAAACTTCCTTTATAATTTGGATGCCTTTTGTGTATTTTTCTTGCCTTATTGTTCTGGCTAGGAATTCCAGTACTATACTGTATAGAAATGGCCAAACTAAGCATCTCTGTCTTGTTTCTGATCTTAGAAGCAAAGCTTTCTCCTTTTCATCATCAATGCTTGCTGGGAGATTCCCATACGTGGCTTTTATTGTATGAAGTTACATTATTCTATACTTAATTTTTGAGTTTTTGTCATAAAATGCTTTTGAGTTTTGCCAAATGTATTTTACTTCATTTTGTTAATGAGCTGTTATCACATTTATTTATTTGCTTGTGATATAATATCCTTGCATCCCAGGGAGAAATCACACTTGGTCACAGTGTATGATCTTTTTCTTACACTGTTGCATTTGCTTTGAAAGTGCTTTATTGAGGACTTTTGTACATATGTTCATTGATGAGAGTGATTTGCATTTTTTTTCTTTGTATCCTTGGGATCAGGGTAATACTGGCCTCATTAAGTAAGTTTGAAAGTGTTTGGACCTCTTCAATTTTTTGAAAGAGTGGGCTTGTAATTATTTTTTCTTTAAAAAATATTTGGTAGACTTCAGGTTTGAAGTTGACTAGTCCTGCCTGACTTTTCTTTGTTTTTTTTTTTCAGTTTTTGAAAACTGACTTTTCAAAAATCTTTGAGACTTTTGAATACTTATTAAATCTTTGTTTCTAGTCTGTTCATATTTTCAGTTTCTTCACAATTCAGTCTTTGTAGGTCATATGCTTCTAGGAATTTTTCTATTTACTTTAGGCTATTTAATTTGCTCATGTAACTTTTCATAGTATTTTCTTGTATTTTTAAAATTTCTTTGATATTATTGGAATGTCTCCTTTTTACATGTAATTTTGTGTCCTCTTTTTTTCTGTTATTCTAGCTAAAAAGTTGTTAATCTCTGTTCATGTTTTAAAATCAACTCAATTTGATTTTTTTATTGCTTTTTTCTAATGTTTCATTTATTTCTGTTCTGATTTTCATCCTTCTACTGACTTTATGCATACTCTATTCTTTGTTTTCCTGGTTAGTTGAATTGTAAAGTTAGATTGTTTGAGATCGTTCTTATTTCTTAATATAGGCATTTATCTGTATAAACTTCCCTTTTAGAACTACTTTTGCTGCATTTCATTAGTATGTTGTGTTTACATTCTTCATCAGTTTCAAAATTTTTAGATTTCTCTTTGTAGATTCATTATTTTGTTAGGAATGTATTGTTTAATTCCTACATATTTGTGAATTTCCCTCTTGTTATTGATTTATATTTTCATATGTTGTGGCCTGAAAAAATAGTTGGTATGAATTTGAACAAATCTTGAAATTTTTAGAACTTGTTTTGTTGACTAACACATGATATATCCTAGAGAATGTTCCACGAATACTGGAGAAGAATGTGTATTCTGCTTTTGCTGGATCTGTCATGTCCATTTGGTCAGTACTAATGTTCAAATTTCTGTTTCCTTATTAATTTTCTCTCTGAAAATGACTTATACATTGTTGAAAGTCAGGCGTTGTAGTCCTCTGTGATTATTGTAGTATTGTAATTCCTTCTCTTGGTTCTGTTAATATTTGCTTTATATGTTAGGTTCTCTAGTTTGGGGTACATATAAATTTTTAATAGTTATATACATTTTATGAAACAGTCTTCTTGTCATTATATAATGATATTCTGTGTTTCCTGTGACAGTTTTTGAATTCATCTATCTTGTCTTATATAACTGCCTTAGTTCTCTTTTGGTTACCGTTTGCACAAAGTATCTTTTTCTATCTTTTCACTCATAGCCTGTTAAAATGAGTCTCCTGTGGCATCATACAGTTAGATCTGGTGTTTTTGGTTTTTTAAATCCATTCAGTCACTCTATGTCACTTGATTGGAGAATTTGATCCATTTATTTAATTACTAACGTGATTACAAAAGTAATTACTGATGCATACAGACTTACTACTGTCATTTTGTTAATTGTTTACAGTTTTGCTATTCCTTTGTTCCACTGTTTCTCTCTTGATGTCTTCCTTTGTGATATGATGATCTTTTTGTAGTGTATTTATCAATTTATTTATCCTTTGTGTATCTAGTAGAATTTTTTTCTTTGAGGTTTCCATAAAACATCTTATAACAGTCTATTTTAAGCCTTTAACAACATCAATCACATACATATACTTTATAATTTAATCTCTTTTGATTATTGATGTCACAGTCTAGATAATTTATGTATCATGTTTCTATTAACAAATTACTTAGTTTTAGATATTTTAAATATTTTTGTCTTTTATTTAGAATAGTTAAAATGATTTATGTATCACTATTACAGTATTAGAATATTCTGAATTTGACTATATTCTTACCTAAATAGTTTTATAATTTCATATGTTTTCATGTTGTTAGTTAGTGTCCTTTCATGTCAATTTGAAGAAATTGCTTTGGCATTATTTTTTATGGCAGGTCTAGTAGTGATAAATTCAAATTTTATCTGGCAAAGTCTTCATCTCTAACTCATTTCTGAAGGACAGTCTAGCCAGGTAAATTCTTGGTTGAAAGTTTTTTTGTTATTTTTTTTCTTTGTTTATTTTAGCACTTTGGATATATCATCCTACTTTTTCCTGCAAGGTTTCTGCTAAGAAGTCTCCTGATAGCTTTTGAATTTTGAAAATTTGATTTTAATGTGTTTCAGTGATTAACTATTTATATTTATTCTATTTGGATTTCTTTAAGCTTCCTGATCGTATATTCATCTCCTTTTACTGATTTGGGGATTTTTTTGTTTTTATTTCTTTACCTAAACTTTATATCCCTTTCTCTTTCTCTGATCCTTTTGGGACACTCATAATGCATATATTATTTTGCTGTGTGGTGTCCCCTAAGTCCTACTGACTTTCTTCACTCTTTTTTTCATTCTTCTAAAAATTTTTATCCATTTGACTGGGAAATTTTCAAATGATCTTTGAGCTCATTAATTTTTTCTTCTTCCTGAATGCATTTGTTGCTGAAACAACCTATGGAATATATTATTTCAGTCATTTGTGTTAATTTGATTCAGAATTTCTGATTGGCTCTCTTTTATGGCTTTTATCTCTTCATTAAAACTTGTAATGTAGTTTGTTATTGTTTTTCTGATTTCATTTGTTGTTGATTTATTGTGTTTTCTTATAGTTCACTGATTCTCTTTATAACAGTTATTTTGAATTCTTTTTAAGACATTTTTGTCAAGTTTGTAGAATTCTGTGTTTTAGAATCTGTTACTGGTGCTTTATTTTGTATAGTTGGTGGTATCATGTTTCCCTAACTATTCATGATCTTTTTGGTCATGCATTGGTGATTGCACATTTGAACAAGTATCTACCTATTCTAATCTTTATACTCTGGGTTTTGCCAATTATCTTTGCCAGTACTCCTATATGGAGGTTCTAGTCAGGCTTTCCCATGTGATATGTTGGCAGGTTTCCAGCCAGAGTCCCCATGCAGACTGAAGTAGAGTCTGTGTCTACAAGGGCTAGTCTGGAGCTTAGGTCCACCTGAGTGGAGCTTGTACCCTGTGAAGTTGGTTTGGATGCCCGGTCAGTGGGGACTGTCTTGATACCAGGTCCACTGGTGGTGGTCCTGCCAACTGGGTCCACATGGGTAGGAATGTGTCTACAGGTGCTGACTGGAAGCATAGGTCCAACCCATGCTTGAAGCATGCAGTTCAACCTGGTGCTGGGTGGGCCTTGAACCCTGCGTCCATGGGGACAGTGTGGCATTGGGGAAAACCTGGGAATTCTCAATTATTTCTAGATTTTTTGTTTGTTTGTTTTTTGCCTCAACTTGTTAAGAAGAATTTCTGTAATAATAGCAGATATCTTACTAAATATCAGACACAGTATTAGACCTTTAAATGCATTGTCTCGATCAATCTTTACAATAATTTGTGAAACAGATATTATCTACTTTATGGGTATGAAAATCATATCTCACAGAAGTGAGGTAACCTGACTTAGGTAACCCATCCACTAGGTGGCAGAGGTAGAATTCAAATTCATATGACTATTTTATATGTATGGAACTCTGAGGATATTTTCTGTATGTTGGTACTTAGGGTTCCTTAGATGAAGCTGTACATGGACTATATTTAGAGGGTTTAAGATTGGGTTTTGAGGAGTTATCTTAATTGTTTTTTTAGTATTTCTTTTTTCTGAGTTGCTTGTTAAAAGGCTGCATAAACTATTTGACACCATCTTCCCAGCTAATTCTTGACAAAGAGATTTATTCTGTCTCCTTATGGACTCGATTGTTAATTTTTGAAAGCTTCCAATAGTCACATCAGTTTGTAGGTAATACTATGTAAGAGAGAGGAGACAATTTTATACGGAAGGGAAAAATCATTGCCTTTATCTTAAGTAAAATGTATATATCTATATTTCTTGAAAAAAAAATTAGCAATCCATGCTACATTTGCCACCAGAGGGAGTTATATGAATAGCATAACATATTGACAAGGGAAAAGGCATGATCATTGACCCTTTTCTTCTAGCTTCATTGATTTTCAAGTAGCATTCAGAATTTGGTAATTCTGGAAAAGGACTTAAACATCTCACTTTAATTTATCAATTAATTATTTAGGGTTAAAACAGAAGAAATGTGCTATTTAAATTAGCAATGCAGGTAAAAGATAAACGTGAAAACAAACATATTCCATATTTCAGCAATATATGAGCTTAATCTTATACAAAAACATAATTATGTTTTAGTCTCTTTAATTCCAAAAATTATTATCTATTATATCAAAACATAGTATCAAAAATTTCTGGAATCAAAAATTTTATTTATGCTTAATTAAACATAATTTATTTTATCATTATATTGCCTCACAGAATGACTGTGCTTGCTATTGTCCACAAACAATATTACGTAAAATAAAAGTGCACTGAGAAGAAACTAGGGAGAAAGATTCCATAACCAAATACTATTTTATGTTCCTATGCACTCTAAAACACAGGCTAAGATTTTCTCAATTGATAAACCAGAAGAAAATATTGATTATAACTGGTAGGTTAACTGGTGAATTTATAATATAATTTGTTTTATTTCTAACTTTAGCATTGATTAAGCAAAATAATTTTCTGAAACCTACTATATACACAGCAGTAAAACTTCCATTAAAGTTGAGATCTAGTGACAATCTTGGTGAGATGAGTTCTGAAGTGATATATAGACCAGTTATTCTCAAAAAGTGGTATGTAGACCATCTTTACCATGATTGTTTGGGAACTTGTTCAGAATATAAATTCTAAAGTCTCAGTCAAGACCTCAGTAGATCTTAAAATTTTAAGAGTGAGGTCCAGTCATCTGTTTTGGCAAAATCTCTGGGTGATTCTGATGCTCACTCACTGATAGCGATATACAGTCTATTGAAACTAAGTCCAAAAATTAGATTAGAGCTTGTGCTTTTTGTATTTTGCAATATTTATATTTTGTGGAGAAATTTTTAAAATATTAAAGATAAGTGAATTATCATGAAAAATTGCTTAAATATTACAACATTTTGTAGTCTCAAATAGTCATAAATTAAAGTAGTTGAATTGTAAAATGATAACCATGTGTTTTAGAGAAGCAAGAATAAAGGATATATACACATTCTGTTAAACGAGAGGAGAATTTCTGTTTTATTTTTCTCTCTCTACAGTGTTGGCCATGTCCAAAGATGATAATTTACTGATATTTACATTTGTAATTTTGAATTTATATCATTAAGAACTTCACAAGAAAATGCTCTTGAAAAGCGGCCTTTCCGAAGAAAAAGTGACGCTTTCCTAGAAAAGGATAAACAAGTTTAATATTATAAGATGACTTTAACTTTGTACTTTACGCACTTTGTTAGTGAGGATATGCACTGAAATTTAACCCAGGGGCACTCTACCACTGAACTGCATCCCAGCCCTTTTTAATTTTTATTTTGAGACAGGTCTTGCTAAATTGCCAAGATGGCCTCCGACTTGTGATCCTCTTGTTTCAGCCTCCTTAGTTGCTGGAATTACAGGTGTGTACCACCATACGGGGATTTTTATTTATTTATTCTTTTATTTTTATTTTATTTTTTGATACCAGGGATTGAACCCCAGGGCACTTAACCGAGATCTTTATGTACTTTTTATTTTTGTATTGTCTGAATTGTTACCTAGATACATGCATTGCTTTATAATAGAAAACATATTTCTATCAACAAAAAAAAATGTTTTAAAATTATTTTTAAAGTCTAGCTGCAAACAAGTAACCAAAATATGAATAAAATAAACCTGGCTTTCATTTTGGTTTATCCAGAGTACTGAAATACTGGTATGATTAATTTGGATCATATTGGTTATTTCAGATACAAGCACAAAGCAATCAGATTATAAGTAGATGGTCTTACGTGATTGACCTATATATACGTAATTGATTTCACTGATCATCTATAACTGATCTTAGAGATTGACTTGGGTCATTGCATTAACAGCACATTACATATAAGGCATGAAAGAATGGGCACACCAAAAAAATGTAGCTGCAAGGATTTAGTTGATGTACTTTCAATTAGACTGGCACATCAAGCTCATAGCTTCCGTTAATTACTTGCTGTACCTTATATATAAAGGATAATGTTAAGAGGAATTATTTTCCTTTTTTGCAAGGAAAAGAAAGGTTACATACACATTTGTTGAAGATGGAATAGATGAATGAGTTCCTGAACTTGCTTGACACATCTGTAGGAGGAAATGAGAGTTCTAAAATGTTTCTTCCTGTTCTTGAAATGACCAAATTCACAAACTAGGGAAAAAAAAGTGTTGGGCTGGCAATTATTGATTATTAATAAAACTTTTGAAATTTTAGAAGTCAAAGAATGAAGTCACAATAAATTTCCTGCAATTACTCTTCTTTAAGGCTCAGAACTGGAGGCTGCTGTTAATCTTCAAGACCATCCTTGCTCATGCATGTGCACTGCTTGGAGTTAAATGAAGTGCATGCCATGAGGGTAGCCAGCTTTCTGGAGATAAGACATGGACTTGCCTGATAGGATTTAAACATTGTTTTTGGGATGTTGTATTCAAGGAAGTTTCAAAATAACATTCAGATTGGAAATTTAGAGTTTCATAATGCTGTTCAAAAGAATGAATGGGGGCTGGGATGTAGCTCAGTGGCAAAGCGTCTGCCTTGCATTCGCAAAGCCCTGGGTTCGACCCCTAGTTCCAAAAAAGGACAAAAAAAAAAAAAAAGAACCCCACCAAAAAAAATAAGATAAAAACAATGAATGGGGGTTGGGATTGTAGCTCAGTGGTACAGCACTTGCCTCTCATGCGTGAGGCCCTGGGTTCGGTCCTCAGCACCACATACAAAGCAATAAAATAAAGATATTGTGTCCATCTACAACTTAAAAAAATTAAAAACAAAAGAATGAATGGCCAAGAAAGCTTTGTAAATAATAACATGTATCTAAATTATTATTTATAGAAACTATGATTTTTTATGTATTTCCACAATACTGTATTTACAATGATTCTTAAAGGACCCAAGAGAAAGAGATAATTTTAAAATATCTTAACAGCTATCAAAAGGAGGCTGTATATCCTGGAGATGAGGAATATGGGTTTTGAGTCATGTTTGATTTGAAATCTCTACCAGGTAGAAAGTTTTGGCACTGAACGAGTATAGTTCAATTTCCTTTGTTCCCCACTCTCGTTGCCTCATCCAGAAAATGGGAAAAACAGTGTTTCATTCTTTATTGAGGAATATATTTGACAGTGCAGGCATAGTACAGTTTTATTTTTTATCTCTTACATGAAGTTAAGTTTATGACATGAATATTTAATTATGCTGGGAACATGCCTCTTGAACACACGTTTTATTAGTCTTTTATTTTATTGACTATTATTGTTTAGTGGCAGATGTATTCTAATTCTGTGAAAAGAAAGCCATCTCAAATGAAGAAGTTATAATCCTGCTGACTACAATTATGCAGCCTTTTCAAAACCCAAGAACACTGTCAGATTTAGTCACTTCAGTTTTTAATTTTCAAGGTTAATAGATAAATAAGAAAGATCAAGAAACAGAGAGGAAATCTTGCTTTTCTGATATTTTTGCATAGATTGAAATTTTGGCATATTCTTTATATTTTAAGATATATTTTTAGCTGCTAAATGACTATTGTTAAGCTAATATTGACAAAAGCCTTACTTTGTCTTTGAAAGGAGGAAATGTGTAAGGAAGCTATTTATAGCTGATAAAACCACTGGGTACTAAGCCATCACTGATAGTGATGAAAGGCTGCAAGTGTCAGGGAATCCACAGCTCCCCTAAGAAAAGAAGAATATTAAATAGCTCATGAGGACCATTGTGGTGTGGCCTTTTTTCTCCTTTAATAAGAAAAGATTGCAAGAAGCTGAGAATAGAGATTATCCCTTTATGTAATTTAAGAAACAGAGGGCTTTGGACTCCTATTTACTACAAAGGTATCTTTCAATATAACACAATCCTTACCGAAAAGGAAGAGTAGGTATATTATAAAGACATCTTAATTCTGTGTTTCAGTATTTTAAGTAGTATTTATCTCTCCATAGATCTTATTTTTGCTGTGCTGTGCAAATCATCTCAAATTCAAATAGCATAAAGAAGATAACCATTAAATGGAAAATATAGCAATCCTTAAGCAAATGTATTAAACAGTTTTACTGTAAAAATTTTCACAATATTTAAAAACTAGTTTATCCTAAGATTTGGAATTATTCTCATTTCTAATTTGGTTTGCACCAGTTTTCCTTAATTAGGAGAATAAATGAATAAAACAAGATGGATGTTAATGATTTATGAAATTTCTGATATCAGAAGCTAGGTTTGTTGCCCGACTACCCTTAAGGTTGACATGCACTGAATTAGGATGTCTGTGATGGTGAGTCATGAATGTTCTGGCTTTTTCCTGTGGCCATAGGCATATGTTTTTAAGAACAATAGTCACACACAATGTTCAGTTTAGAGTCACAGTTTGGAATGACATAATATGGTCCTTAGGTTGTAATCGTTCTCTAGCCAGAGAGACAACTTGTTCATCTCTGTAAATGTTTGGTAACCATTGGCATACCAATTCACCAAAAATTTATTAGAACCTTACATTTCCTTTAGCATTTTGTTTTTAAAAATAATATAATTCCCTTTTGAAAAATAATATAATTTCTCAGAGATGGATTTAAGTTCTTTGATATAGTTTGCCATTTGTTTGTTGATGCAAGTCATGAGTTCTACTTCTACTACTATATCTTTCAACTGGTACAGTGACTTGTGCTTCTTACTGTTTCAACTTTTTTTACCATCTCTAGTTTTTGCTGTTGTCTAAATTAGTGGTGTTTTGCCAGTAAATTCTAGCCAACATAAAAATAATTATTAAAACACATATAAAAAATTCACACACACATACATAAATGATATTATTCTTTTTATTTATTTATTTGATGCATCATGCTACTCTTACTTATGGTTTATATATACTCTTACCTAGGGTGTATGTATGCCAGTGTGAACAAACATAGAAGTAATAATATCAATTCATACTGAATGGTTGATTGTCTCATATAATGTAGGAAGGCATTTTCTTGTTCTTAACATAGTACAAAAAGACCATGCAAAAAACCATCTTGAAAATAGCACATGAAATATTTCAGATTTTGTAATCTCATTCTGTCAATTCATCTTACTCTAAAGAAATTTGAAATTTGCATTTATTACAATCAGTGTTATGCTAGTAAATGTTTTTATCACTCTGGGGGAGAAAAGAGCTGTAATTAGTAGTGTTGGCTGATTTCCTCATGTAAATACTTCCAGCAAATTGATTTAAACTACCAATCTCTCATCCCTGATTGGTGAGTAGGGAGAGATGAGCCCAACTGATTTTCTCAGACCTGCATGAGCAGCTTTAGGCTGGTTATAATTCCATTTATATAAATAGTCATTTGACCTAATAAAAGCTGAAATTATGACATTGTTTTGAATGATTTTTTAAAAAGTCCTTACAGATTTGTTACACACCAGATTACTTTAGTATCTTTCTTTCTTTGAAAGGAATAACCCAAGAGAGAGATCGGAGTACTTTATAAATAGATAATCACTGTAGAAAACTCTGTCTTAGAACAAATCCCCTATATTTGAAATAGCTATAAAGTCAGAGACATAAATTACTCCAAACTCCTTTTTTCACCTGGAGAGCAATCTTGCCACGTTAACACTGAGTTTTATTGCTGCTATTTCTAATATTTGCTACCTATAACAGTAGTGAGCAGAAAGCATCTTTGTACAGTAAATTTAATGATTTTGAAAATATATGGTTTTATTTTTCATCATAGAAAAGGTAGTCTAGAATAGTACTCACACTTAGAGTTGACATACTGGTGTGAATCTAAAAATAGATGTTTACTGTTTTGTAATGAGAAAAGAGCCAAAATTGAAGTAAGCGCTGACTTAGATGTTACCATGGCAGTTTACCTGTGGCATTCAATGTATGATTGGTGGACTCCTCTCATAGGTCTATATTTGTGTCCTATACTCATTGGATAAGGAATAGCCCAGTCTGAATTTTAACAATCCTTTTATAGGATAAGTTGGTATATCTTGATATAACAAAAAACTCACAATCTTGAAAATATATAACATGTCTCATTTTGTATAGAAGATAAAAGTGAATATACTGAGCTTGTCAAAATTGTTTTTAAATCTCAAATTTCATTCCCATCAATTTTTCTCTGTGACACTGATTTCTGTATTTGAGAGTTATTAAAATAAAACAGAAATCCATAATCCCTTTCAAGTAGTATTCTTGTCAATCCAACCTTAGTTAGACAATTTACAAAGAAGCAAATTTATTTATTGCACTAAAATCTTGAAACGTTAATATGTGTTTGTTCAAAGTGTGTGAACAAACACACCTTGTGAGTAGGCATTTAATATGGGAAATGGCTACTTCTCTGAATGGTTTAGCTGCCATTGTGGGATGGGAATGGCTACAGGTGTATTAGAAATTCTCTATATCAATTGCCATGCACACACTTTCAATAAACAACAACTATTATTTTGTAATTTATTATACCACTTGCTCCTTTTGATTTATCTTAAATTATAGATATTGTAATGTAATTTTATGCTTATTGACTATTAATAATGTATCATGTATGTCTAAAATTCATTTTTCTAATAACTTATTTTTTATATTTTATAAAAATAGTAATTAATGATGTATTGGGAAAGAAAAGCAGAAAAAAGGTTTCTTCACTGAGGTTTAAAAGTGTTATCATATAAGGGTACCTTCCATATAGAAGTAGTTTAATAATTATCTATTGAGGGAAGAGAAGATTAGAGCTCCCATAGGTATAGAGAACATCAGAGAAGTTTCACATTGTTATTCATTAATTGTTAGTCATAAATCTTTGAAAAATTATATTGTTTGTTATATTTTTATGCACAGACTACAACCTGCATTGTCAAGTACCAGAAATATCCATGTCTTGGGCTGGGGTGGTGACTCAGAAACAGAGCACTTGTATAGCATGTATGAGGCACTGGGTTCAATTCTCAGCACCACATAAAAAATAAAGGTATTATGTCCACCTACAACTAAACAAACAAGCCCATATGTCTAACCCGAATGAAGTTGTGCACATTCTGTTGTAGCTACAATTGGATAAAGGTCACAGCAGACAAAATAATCTTTTAAAAATATACATTTTGGTTGTTCCACTCATTTTCTGGCTTAAAACTTTGTAACAACTTCTTGTCACATTCAGAATAAAATTCAAACTTCTTTTCATTGCATGTAAGATCCTATGTGGTCTGTACCCAGTCTCCCTCTCTGACTTTGTCATACCATTAGCACACCCAACCATGTCAGCCATATCTGTGTTCCTTGAACGTGCCAAGTATGCGCTCACCTCATCACTTTTTATTTGATGTTCCTTTTGCTGAAGACTCTGCTCAAATCTTCCCACAGCTGGCTTTATCTCATTCTTTGAGATTTCAAATTAGTATTGCATTCTAGAGAGGCTTTCCTCCTGTCTGTCATTTATTGAGTGATTGTTTTATCAATTTAATGGCGATTTTATGACTATCTAAAATTATTTTGGAGCTGGGCGCGGTAGCTCACACGTGTAATCCCGGAACTTTGGGAGGCTGAGGCAGGAGAAGCACAAGTTTAGTCAGCCTCAGCAATGGTGAGGCACTAAGCAACTCAGTGAGATCCTGTCTCTACATAAAACACAAACAATAGGGCTGGGGATGTGGCTCAGTGGTAGAGTACCCCTGAGTTCAATCCCCAGTACCAAAACTAAACTAAACTAAACTAAACTAAAATAAACTAAAATAAAATAATCTTGGTTATTGTGCCTCTTTCTTTTCATTAGAATATAAAGGTGATGAATGTGAGGACCTTGTACCTCTTGTTTATGTGTTATTGTCAAAACCTTGTATTTTGGGAAAGATCCTAAAATACAACAAATGTGGGGAGAAGATCCATTTTATTTTCATTAACACTAAGTCACTTCATTTGGAAATTACGGGAAAACTTGAGAAGATATCTCACTGAAGAGATGTGCTGGTCATTGGAGGATTTTGTTGCTATAAAAGCATTCACCTATGGAGAGAAAGTGTTTCTCATTTGATAGATACACTCCATTTCCAATGCCATATGTAGTCATCCTTCCCTCCAAATTTCTAAGCACCCTCTCAATAAACTCATTGATCCATATTTTTTGATAAGTCCAATATATTTTCTTATCATCCTTTCTTGAAAAATCAAGCGTTTGTTATAGAACACAATGTCTTCATCTAGGATCCATAGATGCCCTGAAATTGGATAAAAACTATGATATATATTAATTTTATTAAAAGAAAATATAGCTACCATCAGATTCTAAGTGGAATCATGATTCCTAAAAGATTAATAGCTTCTTTTACATGAACTCTAGAAAACATAAGCAGGAAAAGCTCAGAAACAACATATAGTCTGCATATATTGGCACCAATTTATAATAAGCTAAAGATGAACGTATAAACTTACAAAAATACTTATTTCTATGTACCTATTTTTTACTACATTTTGAATTAAATTCCCCACCATGAATATAGTAAAATTGAGAAAGAAAATTAATGGTAGGTTCTCTGAAGATGAGATACACTTTGTAATTAATTATTTTGCACAGCAATACAACTGATAAAGCTTAATGGATTTATTCCAGATATAGCAAAAGGCATCAACTAGAACCACATGGGATAATTTCCTTGCTATGTGAAAAATTCTCCTTGATAAGGGTTTTAGTAGCCCTATTCATGACTAAGAGCTGAAATCCATCATATATGACTTTCAGTCTACTCTGATGCTGATCAAATGTCTACTTGAACTTTGATTTTTAAAAATTAGGCCTAGAAATATTAATAAGATTTACTTCTGTATGTTCACTATTTCACTTTTAATGTAGGAAGAATTAAATGGATTTAGGTATAGATTTTATTCTAACTTAGTTTAGAATAAAACCTACCTGAGATGCTTTACCTCATGTCATTTAGATATATTTGATCAGTTCCAATATTTTTCATATTAATGAAAATATCACACATCACAATTTGTTTTCTCATTTTAACCTTTGTAATAAAAAATAATAAAAGTATCATTTTTGTATCAAGAGGCGGCCAGCTCCTCGCCAGGGTAATTTTTCCTGGTCAGGAGGGGATAAGCCACCTGAGAAAATAAAGTCTGAAGTAATTAGTGAAGCAATAAGATAAAGTTAGAATTCGTTTTAAGGAAGCACCTGATAGGATCTTCCAGTCAACATAGAAGCTAGAACAGAACAATCAGAAAATGGCTCTGGAGGTTTATTTAAGAAGGTACATCAAAGGCAGGTATAAGGTTTCAGGGGTGAAGTCTTGCTTCACGGTGTCTTGCAGTCAACAGGTTGATTGGCATCTTGGGAAGCCACACCCATCTCAGGGAATCTGTGTGGCTAGGTGGCTGTAGCAGCACCTCTCTGGTGCTATGTTGGACGTGGCAGAGCTGAATAAAAATTCACATTCCTGACGGTCTTAACCAGCAGGATTGCCACTGGAAGTTCCCAGATACTAGATTTTCCTATTCATTGGCTGCTGCGGTGCTGGTTTGGTCCATACACAGTCCATGGATGGCTCTTGACAATTTTTGTAAAATCTACTTTGAATGTATAATATTCATGTTGCACCTATAGCATGCTAATGCCTTTAATAGTGTACTCTTAGATGGATGAATACGTAAGCATATACTTTACTGCTTTAGTATCTTTATATATAAGGCAACATACATATGCTGTAATTTTTTTCAAAGATACTTACCTAAATTGTTAAGGTTACTATAAACTCAAAGTTGATATTATACTATAAATTGCTTGGTGAATATTGTTGTAGAATTCTAAAACTTTCCTCTTTTCATTTTCTACTGCTTAAAGAAGACCTTGCCTTCAAGCATTATAAGATGGATCCATATTTCATGTAAGATTAATATATGTAGAACTCACAGAAAAATTTTAGGAATTTCTAATTTCAATGTAATTAGAATATCTAATATAATTTTCTTGATTATAACGTTCCTAAATTTTATATTTATTCAATTCAGGATGTTAATATTTTAAAAAAGAAGCTTTTCCAAAACTATAGGAAAAGCTTTGAGCTTTTCTGATTCTACTCTGATTTCTTCCATATTCCCCTAAAACAAAATGAAGCAATTGAGAACTCCACCAGATAAAACCATTACATGCCTTGCTGGCACAAAACAAGTACCTCCCACTATGTCAAGCACTTATTGTCTTGTGAATCACAGCAGAGAACAATAACTACAAAGAGGTAGTTTTGACCACTGATGCTTTCTTCTTTTTTTGATGTTGGAGCTTGATCTACACATAAAATATCAGCATTTACTGAGCTAGTGCTGAGAAGAGTATTATTTACAGAATAGAGCCTGACACACAAATTAATAATGAGCTTTATATCTTTTCTTTGGTTCTCAAAGTTCCCCTGTCAATTCTATTTCCATCCTGTTATAATTTGTACTGTTTATAAGCTTTTTGGGGGGTTATATCTTTCCTTTTAAAATACAATTTTTTTAATTGCAAAAGTGTCCTATCATAAATATGTTTCATTTTTATTATCAGAAAAAATAACAATTGAAGTTATTTATTTTTAAAAAGTGCTCTTGTGTGGAAGATAACATAGTCAGCACTGAGGAATGGGGGAAAGTTTGTCAGAGTATTGGTTTGGGAATCAGATTATTTGAAATTGCAGATCAAAACCAAACTAACAGGTGATCTCTGTGAAACATTCGCAGATTCTCTGTGTTAGGTCAGGTCAGGGTCCAAGATGTCCAGTCAAGGGGACTGGTCAGCGACTGTGGAGCGGAGCTGCCAGCCAGACGCTGAGGGCACCAGTAGACATGCCTCCTGTCAATCAGCAGGTTTTCCTGGCCTATCCAGGAAGGACTCTGGCCTTCTCTTCCTGCCCCCCAAGCCCTCCCCTTCCTGACCCGGTTGTCTTGAAATTCTTGAAATTCTCTGTGCACCGGAGCCCCAGCGCCATTCTCCCAGACACACTCTGATGGACGGGAGGATTCGCCAGAGAGCATGTATTCCAATAAAGTCTTGCCGAGTGGCTTAATTCATCTCCTTCTGATCATCTAGTCTTTACACTCTGTACCTTAGTTTCCTCAACTGAAAATAACAATAATGCCTACTTCAACAAATTATAATGATAATTAATTGAATAATTACATGACAAGTAATTTACCCGGGCACATGGCATATACTCAACAATTTTTTTAATTTTAATTTTTATTCATTAATTTTTATATGTGGTGCTGAGGATCTAACCAGGTGCTTCATCCACACTAGGCGGGCGCTCTTCCACTGAGCCATAACCCCAGCCCTATACTCAATAAATTTAATTTACTAGATGGAGGTTGTATTATATTTATTGAAACACATGTAGTCCATATATAAGCATTTTTTTTATAAGAAAATATTTACTAGCTTTTATTGTTGGTAGGCCTAATAGACTCTGGTATTGAAAATACCAGAAAAAGCTGCTTTTTATAATATTCATAATTCTTTGGTCTTTGCATAGCAGGTTGCCCTCAAGAATCTGTTTTGACTTTGCAGAGCTCTTCAGAACAAGAACTTTTTGGGGATTCTTCCTTAAAATAATTTGGCAGTGATCCTATTAATGTAATAATTAATAGTTTGGGTCAATAATTTTTAGTATATAAATTCAAATCACTTTTTCTAACCACAAACTGTCTTTACTTGAGTTCATTCACTTTGGGGAGAGAGCCTTTTCTGTTACATTTTCACCTCATTGATAATAAGCAAATGACAAAGCACAAGTGATCTTGGATTTGACAAAGCATGTCCTGAGGGAGAGGTTTTCTGTTTGTTTTTAGCAGGGGGTGGGGGGACCTGACCTCCCAAACTTTTCAGATTTCTCATTACCAAGCAGTTCTATAGAGCTGTTTCATCCATTCAGAACAACATAAGAAGTTTAAGAATGACTTCCTGTCTATAGCTACTCTTTCTCTATTTTTAAGAATGCATGGTGAAAGGTATGCTAATTCTTCTCTGACTTATATGCTACCAAAGGAATATCTTTTCACTCTTGCATGGTCACAATTTTATTTTCTGTGAGGAGGAATATTAAGTATGCTGTAACTTAATTATTAAATTTTTGTAACTTTTTAGATCACAGTCATAGCATCAGGCAGCAACTAAAGCTGGAGCTAGTTCACAGCAGTTACTGATCATTGCCTAAACTTATCCACAGTCTCACACAAAGTCTGTATTTATGAAAGACTTACTATTTATAATAGGCATAGTAACAAGGCCTTGATGACACAAAGGTAAGTAGTGAGTCCACAGTCTTTAACAGAGAAGTTATAATACAATGTAATAAAGACTTTGATGATGCAGACGCAAATAAATAGTCATTAGTTCTCAATAAGGAGTGTCCCCAGAGGTAGAATTTTGCTAAGGGTAAAACCAAGAAAAGACTCTGGAGGAGGAAGGAGCAGTATGCAAATATGTGTAGAGCTTCTTCAGGGATTCTCTGCTGGGATGTATAACAGGAGAATAAAAGGCAAGTTAAAACCACAGAGGAGCAGTTTAATGGGTCAAATTTTATGGATCTTTGTGTTATGTTAAGTCTAAAGACATTCTAGTCAACCTATGAGTTAAGTAAAGAAGCAAAAGCTCTTAACTAGAGGTATGACATGATCAGATGTTAAAAAGAAAACAAGTAAAATTCTAGAAGTAGGGGGTAGACAACAACATAAAATCCTCCACTTTTAAAAATCTCTAGATCTCATTAGCTCTCAAATGTTCTCTTTTAGTTTTAGAAAAATGTGAGAGCTGCAGTCACTGTTGAAGAAATAAACTGTTTCTTTTCGTGATTCTCTTAAGGATGGTCACCCCTTGGTATCTGTATTAGTCAGCTTTTTTCTGTCACTGTGACAAAAATAATTGATATAAATAACTTACAGAAGAAAAGATTTATTTTGGCTTAGGGTTTCAGAGGTTTTATGGTCAACTGGCTCCATTGCTTTGGGCCTAAGGTAAGGCAGAACATCATGGCAGAAGGGCATGGCAGAGGAAAACTGCTCAGCTCATGTCAGTTGAGGAGAGAGAGAAAGAGAGGGAGAGAGAGACAAAGAAAGTGACTGGGGAGGCTAGGGAGAAATACCCTACCATGGCATGCCTGTTGTGGCTTCTTTCATTATTGAACCAGGCCCCACCTTGTATAATTCCCACTGCTTCCTCATAGTTCTTTCAGGTATCCATGAATTCATCTATGATAAAGTCAAAGCATTCATGATCCAGTCACTTCCCAAAAACTCTATCTCTGAACATTGCTGCATTGGGGACCAAGCCTTCAATACTTGAACCTTGGTGGGATACTTTATATTCAACCCATAACAGTATCTATGGGTCTCACACCCATGGATTTAACCAATTACAGATCAAAAATACTCTGAAAAAATTATGTTTTTACTGAACATGAACAGACTTTTTCCCTTTGTTATTCAAATAATACAGTAAAACAGCTATTTACATACCATTAAGTATTGTAAGTAATTGAGACGTGATTTAAATTACACAAGAGGGTATATAGTAAGTTGTATGCAAATACTTGAACATTTTATACCAATGTACTTAAACATCTTCAGATTTTGGTCCTGGAACTAGTTTCTCCCTTGGATACTAAGAATCCATTGTATTTGTTTTAAGGTGGAGAAAATATTTCAACTTAAAGATGGAAGAGAACTTAGAGACCCTGTGGCTTATTTTCATTGGGTCCTACTTGAGGAAACAGAATCAAGCCACATAACTGACTGAGGTGCCAGAGCTAAATCCTGGCCTACGGTGCTTTCTCCTGCCCTTCTCTGTAAATTGTTTAGGTTTCTGAGAGCAGATCAAATTGGGAATGCTGCTCAGCTTACCTGCATTGTGTGTACAACAATGCATTAGGATGCAATTTCATTAGGACAAATGGAGAGTTAAATGAATTCTGATATTCCTGGAGGGAAAGAAGAGAATAAAAATAAATAAAATTTCATTTTATTTGGACTTGATTTATTCTCCATACCATCTTCAGCATGAAAGTGTTTTGTTTGACAATGGACTCACATTATAAAGGCCAACTTTATACACAGTCATAGTGCTGAGGAAACATTGTGTATATTAATAAAAATGAAGTTATAACTTGTAGCCATCTGTTCCATTTTATATGAATATGAAGATCATTTTTCTTTCCTATAGTTTCTTTATACACTATGTCTGTTATAAAATAGTGGATCCCAAGCTACTCCTCTTCAGAATCTTGTAATATATATTGAATAAAAAAAAGTTGAAAGAATTTAATGTACATTAGTAAATAGATTTGGCTGATTTCCAAAGTGTCTATTTTGAACATTAAAGGATTTTTAGCATTTTCCCAGAAATATCAATTCCTGAAGTTGTCTGTTATAGCAATATAATAAGTTGGTCCTTTTAATGCTATTTAATTTGGGCTTTATAGATTTGTTGGTAGAGAAAGCAGCTAGGGAATATATGTTGTTTTAGCCAAGAAAATTGTCTTCAGAGAAAGAAATGTTCTAGGCTATCTTCTAATTCAAAGAAAGATATATTTCTAATGTAAAATAGAATCTCCAACATAAAAACTTTCAAATAATCTTGGAGATAATTAAATTTTATTTGTCCCTTTGTTATAATTATATGTCATAGGGCCATTTTAAATATGGAAAAGAGTGCATTAAAATGAGTTACTTATAGATATGTGGCTTTTAGAGCTTCTTCATAGAAAACAATGGGTAGAACTGCTGATGAGAAGGTAACTGGTTTTACTTAGCATGGTTATTTAGGTTCTCGTGCCAACAAATGCAGAATTACGCACACCTGCTTGGCTTTTATAATCAAGTCCAATACATCTCCTTCTTGTTAGCTTTAATGCCCCAAACTGTTCATATCCACATACAAGCTTTAGAAGGTTGTTAGATAATTTCATTATTGTAGATAATTAAAATGTATATTTCTGAACCATGGGGTGGGGATGAGAAGGGGCACAGATTAGGCAATGTCTTGCAGGCTAAGCTGTTGTAAGGGTTTTGTATTTGTAGTGGTAGCAAGGGTACAAATGAAGAAGTTATTTAGTGCTGTATTCTAATATTCCAGGTCAGAGAGAGATTATTGTGGTTTGTCCTAAGCTGGTAGTGGAAGAAGGGGTGAACAGTAGTTGAATTCTATATGTATTTCAGAGGAAGAGCCATTAAGATTTGCTGACGTGACAGCAGATAATATTACAGTGAAGTTCTAGTAGAAAAATCATAATAATTATATAGTAAAAGCAAGTATGTTAGAATTGATTCAGTGGGAATAATGCTGACATTCAAAATCTGCATTTCTTTAACTTGAATGCTTTCAGCATTTTCCTGCTAGTACCATTTTCTGTTTGACATAAATAATGCTGCTTAAAAATTACTCACTCAGCCTTCATTTATGCCATAAAGGCATGGCCAACATCTTAGACTCCTGCATGATATAATTGTGTAACATTTTATACAAATTTTTGTTGCAGGAAATTCTATTGTGTATAGTTATTTTTAGAGAATCAAATCATCTCAAGTCATATTATCCATAAGAGAGATTCTGGTTTTTGTTGACATTTTAACTAGTAAAAACATATACCCATTAAAGACATAGTGGAACATTATTAGGAAAAATGTAGACAATCTCCCAAATTTAAGAAAGATAGAAACAGCAGATGGAAAAATTAATAAATGAGAATTCCTATCAAATACAATTGGAAGAAAATTGCCTTGAATTATTAAATTTTCTGTATCATCTCACTTCTCCATTTGTTTCTTATGTTCCATTTCCCTTAACTCAAAGTAATTGAATGATGTTAGAGTAAAAAAGAAATTTCTTCTTCAAAGTATTTAAAGCATTTTCCAGTTATAGTGATATGTACATTAGCATTATGAATGAAATTACATGAATTAATATGCATTTACATTGAACACTTTACCTTACAGAGTTAAAGACTTCAAAAACTATACTTTAAAAACTGTACAATATTAAAAAGATTAGGTTTGGTTTTATATATAAACAGCTATTCATGTGGTATAACATGCAAATAGAAATTGAATCCAAATACAAAAAAACCACACTAAGTATTTGCAAAAGGTAGAGTACTAGTCTGAAGATACACTTAAATAATTGTCATCATATTATGTGTGTTCTATGGTACACCGGTGCTTCTGCTTATTTATGATCTATGTCACTTTGGGCTGCCATAATGCATCGTAGATGGGGCAGCGTAAACAGCACACTTCTATTTCTTACAGTTCTGAACTTTGGGATGTTTGAGATCAGAGTGCCAGTATGGTCAGGTGCTAGTGAGTCCTTTTCCTGATTTGCAAAAGGTTTTTACCATTGTGTTCTCACGTGACAGAGATCAGAGAAGAAATCTCTCCCATGTCATTTTATAAAGGCAGTATTCTCATTTATGAGGATTTCACCCTCTTGACTTTTTCAATGCGCCACTTCCAAACACCCTTACTTTAGGGAATTGGACTTTTGACATGAATTTTAGAAGGACACATTCAATCCATTCCTCTGTTCTTTGAAGTAAGGATTTTATCAAAATGATTTGGCAAACCCTAAGTTATAGTCAAACACATTTTAGCAAGGCCTTTCAAGTTTTTGATATGCTAATGAGTTCTCTGATTCTTCCACGTGGGAAAAGATATAAAGTGCACCCCAAATTTATTTAACTAATGCCTTTGTTTTAGGAACTATCTGATAGCATTGATGTTTCAAAATGTACCAGTTAAGAAATATTGGTTTAGATTATAAAATCTGAGTCTATTTCTTTTCCTATCTTTGAGTCATTACCAAACACTGTAATTTTATTATTTTACAGGGCTCCATATTTATTGTTCTTTTAAGTTTTTTTTCTCTGATTATTTAATACACGGTTGGGGACCACTGGGAGACAGTAGGTTTTATTTCTCAGCTTACTGCACAAAATACAATTTAGAAGGATTAATTACATGTAGTAAAAACAAGCAAAATAAAGAGTGTTAAACCCAAAATTATCATTACCACTACCCAAAGCAGGATGTTTATTAAATGTTTTGGTTGGAGATATGTGAACTTTTTAAGTTTAAAAGTAATCAATTAATGAAAAAAGAATCATTAAACATACTTTGGAGAGATGAGAGTTTACTAATTACTGAAACTTTACACATTACAAAAAGGGATATAGCCAAAATCACAATGCAAACAATAACATAAGAAAATAATTACAACAAATATAACAAAATGAGCTCAAATAAATCCATAAGAAATACTCAGAGACCAAATAAATACGTTACAAGAGATAAGAACTAATACTTTCACCACAAAGTAAAAATCCACGTACAAAATAATTTCTTCAGTATTATAAGTATAATTAAGACAACAATGAAACATGTTTTTTGCCTGCATACCTAATTAGGAGAGATTTTTTAAAACATGAGAATATCTAGCATTGTTTATGGGTAGGGCAAAAATCCTTCATATATAGGATTTACAAATTGTTATATTCACTTTAAAAAGGAAATTAAAAATATATTCATATGTTCTGATCCAACAATATCACTCCTAGGAATATATCCTAAGGAAATAATTCATTCTTTCAGCAAGACTTACTAAATCTCTTGTCAAATAACTCCTGATTTCAACTATTTCTCTTTTTCCTGACTTGTCACCTTAGTAGCATAAGCTGCTAACCTCCTACCAGGGCTATTGTAAACACTTCCGGAGGAGTCTCAAGTGTTTCCTACCTTCTCTGCCTTCACATTCATCAGTAATCTGGTTTTCACACAGCAATAAGACTCATATTTCAAAGTGCAAATTTTATCAGGTGGTCCCTGGTGAAACCCTCCCAATTTGCTTCCTGTTACTAATGCAACAGTGTTCCCTTCACCTCCTGATTATAGCCCTCATTGCTCTAAGCCTTTTTTTTTTTAATGTTTTTTTTTTCTTTCTCTCTCTCTCCCTCCCTAACAAGATTAGAGAGACAGCATAATCTTTTCTTCCCCGAGTTAATTGCCCTTGAACACACCCACTACAGGAAGGAGATGCCTGCTGAGGATCTGGGAAGTGAATATTTCCCAAATTAAAAGTGAATCATAAGGCACCTTCAGGGTGCCCTGGGACCCGCTACTGGAATGTAATCCTTGAAGAGTTCCTTTAAAACTCCCCTGTCCCTCCTGATCAGGAGAGTCACAGCCTTTGGGACAGGAGTCCCCTGTGTTTCCTCCTTTGCTGGCAAAGCAATAAATCTTTTTCCTTTTCCTCAAAACTGTGTCCTCATTATTAAAATGGCATTGATTGGCATTGAGGAAAGAGACTGAACTTTCTGTTACACTAATTTCAAATTCCTTACTATGGCCTGAATGCTCTCTATGCCTTTGTCCCATCTCCTCTAAACTTAATGTTCTCTAATTTCCTCCTTTGTTCCTTGGTTAGGACCAATAGCAGCAGTGATTTCATTGGTCAGAATTTTTTTATTCCAAGTAATAAAAGTGAAATCATTATAGCTTAAACCCAACAGGGTAATTTATAATTTATGACAACCAAACTGTAAAAGTCTTTGTGGATGAAAGAATTGGGACATGAACACCGTAGGGTGTCACTTCTATTGTTGCTTCTATCTTTCTACTTCAGCTCCTTCTGTTACAACTTGACATCTTCCAAAAAGCAGGATCTATGGCTGCTTATACTTTAGGTTTCATATCTTACAAGTCTTATCACTAGAAAAGAAATTCCTCCTTTAGTCTGAGTAGAAGAGTCCAGGAGATTCCTGCACAGCTCATCTTGGTCAAAGTCCCCACTTAGGATATTATGGAGATTATGTAAAAATATGGTAGCTCCTTTTCAGATTATGTTAGAGCAGGAACTAGAGGAAAGAGGGCCACCCAAAGGAAGTAAGGGCTACTTTTTCCAGAAGAAATTAAAAGAAATGTTGGATAGTCAAAGCAGTCAGTGATCACCCTTATGTACCTATATGTAGAAAATACATTTAGAATCTCTTCTTGGGATCCAGTACATGTTTTTGGATTGAATGACATTTAAGAGGATGGGGTGTCATAGAAGTTCTTTGCCTGTGCTTAATCCTACTTGCTTCAAGATTGTGTTCTCTCAATCCCCCTTCTTGGTAGCATTTTCAATTTATTGCTGTCCACATAACATACTCTCTCTTTCCCTCTATCCTTCTACCTAAAATCGCACTGCCTTCACAAAGTTTCACCACAATTGTTTGCTTAATTTTGACAGATATTTAAAGTGGAAGGTACCAATACTTCAGAAGTTCTATTCCCTTTCCAACATGGCTGTTTGAACCCTTGTAATCTGGCTTCAGTGTTTGCAAACAAAGGTGGACTCTTGAAGGTTTCACCAATCTCTTTATCCATTTTACAATTTTTAGTAGCTCTTGTGAGTGCTCAATAAAAGTATAATCAAGAATCAAACAAGTAGATTTATTGTCATGTCAAACTAGTAGGACTACCGACGGTGAAAAAGTGGAGCATCAAAGTGGATCATGGACCACTTCAATATGATCGCCTGGGGTGCTTGTTCAAGGGTAAATTCCTGGGTTTCACATCAAACATCCTAAATCGTATTATCTGGGGTTTAAGACCTAAGAATCTATAGTTTGTACAAAAGTTCCAAGTGATAATGGTCAAGATTTCCCAGATGATTTAACACTAATGTTAAAATAAACAAAACAAGAAAGCAGGAAGACAACCAAACTTTAAACTAAGAGCTCAAAAGTGAAAAAGAAAAACAGAGTTTTGAGTAGGTCAAGAGCTAATTAGAAATTTACATTGCAGATCCTACAAGCCGCAGTTCTACCAAATAATGCTCCTTTTGGGTGTAATCTAGGATTTCTCATGGCATTGAAGGCAGGTCTTGGAAGGATAGAAATTAATCTAAAGAAAATTTAGGAGTTGTTAGTTAAATGTTGATTGAGATTGATGCAAAGAATTAGGAGAGAAAATTTGCTCAACCTTCACAGAGCTTCAAATGGACAGATAATTAGTTTTCTTGTGGATATGATTGTAAATGACAAGATGGCTGGCTAGAGCTATTTGACACTCTAAGATTTAGGAGATGGATTTACACTGGTTATTGAAATTTGAGATTTATAAGATTATAGCTGCTTAAAGTCATGGAATAGATGGGATCTCTCAGAATAGTATAGGGAAAAATTGTGCCTGGTAGAGAATCTCAGTGACCTTAGTGTACAAAGGATAGGTGGAAGAAGAGGAGTCATCAGAAGCAGCCAAATTGCCAGTGAAGCCAGTGAACATTCAGGGATGAGAGTCATTGCAGAAAAGTAGGAGAAAATGTTTTAAAAAAAAGTGTTGTCAATAGCATGAAATGTTACAGGGGATCAAGTAATACAAGAGTGGAAAATAATTTATAAGACTTACTATTAGATTATTAGCAAGATAGTTTCAATGGCATGATACTGACAAGACAGGTTTTAAGAAATTGGAGAACAAACAGGTGAAGAAATGAAGTCAGACTACAGACAGCTCTTTCTGGAAGTTTGAGGAACAGAAAGGTATGATAAGCAAAAAGACAAATGGGAGGTAGCTTTTTAAAATTGTACATGAGTTTTATAGGCCAGATAAGGGAGCCCACTGAGAGAGCATGGTGGGGATGGGAGAGAAACTAATCGTTGGGACAAAATCCCATGCTGGGGTATTGTGGAGAGCATAAGGAGGTAAACAGCCTATTGTAGGAGAAAGCATCTTCCTTTTGATGCAGAAGCAAAGAAAACAAGGATCCGCACAGTGCAGGGGACTTTTCAGGGAGTCTGGAGGATAAGGAATGGGAAGAGAAGATACCTGAGTTCAGAGATGATCATTTCATTTGTGTCTTTGCCAGCACTCTACTCCTACGATGTGAATAAAAACAGTTAAAGTTTATTTCAAAGTATCTGATTGAATTTTCTCCTCCACATCCCTCACTCCTTGATAACTGTAGTACTTCTGTGGATAGTTTGCCACTCTGATTTTAGTTGCATAGTCTCAGCATGTAATAATGTAGTCAGGAAGCTGGTGTAATGTATAGGGAAATATGAACATAATTATTCTGCACATGTTCATAGAAGGAAAAGTAGTAAGTGAGTACACCTGAAATATCAGTATTTTATTCTGAAGAATTTATTGCATGGGAAATTTTTATTTGGAGAAAGAGGACCAGCATTGAATCCATGAAAGAATTAATATTTTAGTAAAGTGGGCCAGAGTTATTTCTTGTTTTACTGAGGAACCATGAAACTTTTGAAAGACTGCTGTCACCTCACAGAACCTACCAGGTGATCCAAGGTTGTAAATCAAATTCATTTCTCCCCCTAGCTGAAGCATTCCAATATATGAGAAGACTGAGCATCTTTATTTGGGTAAGAGGTGGTGGGTAGTTCTCTTCATGGGATAGAATTTTAGTAGCTAGGTAGTTTAATAAAGAATATCTAACTTTTATTTTATTGCCAATTTATTGTATAGAGATGGGCTGCCATGAAAACCCATTTCAGAAAGCTAAAGGTAAAAGCAGAAAAAGCAGTAGAGATAGCAGGGCCTCTCTATTTCTTTCTTTTTTACTCAAAAGAAATACATAGCTAAGTTGTGAAAAAAGAAAGAAATGAACTGTATGTAGGCTAAATAGGATTATCTTCTTAATGATGCTAATGTGAATTACTTTTAATAGGATTAAATCTCCTGGGTTTAGAGTAATAGAATCATCTTACCTATTTCAACAAAATGTGCCTAAGTGGTGAATAAAGATTCTAAATAATATTAGCATTCTATAGGTAAAGTAGTTACTGGACAACATTAAAAGACATCATCCAAAACTGGAAATTATGTTCATATTTAATATTTAATTTTATTCTTTTAGGTCAAGTTATTCTATTTTGAGAAAGAATAGGAAACTTTGACTAAAATATTTATACATAGTATCATTCTATTTAGTGTGACACATTGTACATGAATCATTTTCCAAAAGGAACCCTGAAAATGGATTAAAAATCTCTCAGATATTAGCATAATAAGAACTTGAAGCATGATAAAAATGGTCTTTAAAAATATCAGAGAAAAGATATTTAATTCAATAAGTGGTATTGAGAAATCTGACTGTTTTGGAAAAATTTGTTTTGGTATCCTGCAGATATCAAGGATTTGCTGGTAAATTAAATTTTGTAAGAACACACATATACTAATAAAAATACTGATCAATACTAACATAATCTTTGTGTAAATAAGACATTTTAAGCATGATTTCCATGATTCCAAAGTCAGAAATCATAAAGAAAAAGATAAAAAGTTTTGACCATATTAACTAAAAGCTTCTGCTGTCAAACATAAAGAATTTGCATCTAAGTATTAGAGACTGAGAAATAATATTTGCACTCTTTACAAGAGGACTAATATAGAGAATTTTTTTGAAAGTATGTATCACTGCATAAAAAAAAGATAAAATGCAGTAAAATTTTATCTTGTTTTTCCCTGAGAATCATTATTTTTATTTTTCTTCTAGTCTCTGAATTTTTTAAAAGTTTCAGCAGTAATTATAAGTGTCTTTACTATATATTATATTATATTATATTATATTATATTATTATATTATATTATATTTTTAAAGAGTAGTTTTTTTAAAAAAGGCTGATTTACTTTAGAAAACAAAATGAACAATCTTCCCCTGGCAAATCTACCTACTAGGAAAATGGGCAATTATCCTGAATAGGAAATTTATTAAAAAAATACAAATTGGCAACAAATAAGACACTAGTAGTCACCTTTCAAATGACAAAGATGGAATAACTAATGGTGAGTGTCAAAGTGAGGGGAAATAGGAATTCTCAGAAAGTGCTGGGGATATTAATGTACCGGACACTGATGTGTGGTTTGTGTTCTCCTTCAATGGGCATTTATTGATCTGGTTGCTGGGGCAGTGTCATCTGCAGGAATTCAGGAAGAAAGGCTCATCCAAACACACATCTTTTCCTTAGGTGGCCCACATCCAGTGACCCAGTGACTGATGGTGTGGAGGTATAAATTCTTAGTCACCTCAGCACAACTTAGGACATTTCTGAAGAGTCATTCTAGCTCCAGAGCTCCACGTGGAATAAGCTGCAAGGCACAGTTGGGCTTGCGTTGCAAGTGGCCTTCTTTCTCTGCCTACTTCTCCCTTCCACAGAAGTTGATTCTAAGTCCTTAACAAACATCTAGTATGTGAACCTCCATTTCAGAATGTGCTGCATAGGGGTAATCAAATCTACGATGATTTTAATTTCTACAACCGTTTTGTTTTGTTTTGCCCTGGGTATCAAAATAATTTAACGTAGCTTGCCATTTGACTCAATGTAATTTCCAAAAAGATAGCTATGACTGTAAGCAAAGACATATCTTTAAGGGTGTTCATTGCAACACAGTGGTAATATAAAAACTGTATAGACAATATACATGGCCAGCTGTGGATATTGGCAAAATTGTTTCAACTATGCAATTATCATGGGGTCATGGAAAATGATACCCTGGCAGAATATTCAATGAAATGAAAATATACTTATATTATGTAAACTTAATAGATTTCTAAAGTACTCTAGCACAATTTTTGATGTATCACCACATACTAAAAAGAGAAAATGTAACAAAATATTATTGTTGTTTTTCTGGGAGAACTAGAGTTATATCAGTTTTATTTTTATTTCTGATCTCTGAATTTTCTAAAATTTAGCAATAATTAAAAGTCATAAATTTAGGAAAAAAAACTTTTGTACATTTTATTTCTTAAAGAGTAGATTAAAAGAAGAAACACTCTGTCATAAACTCATGAGACCTAATATGAAAACTGCTTTGATCCAGATTTACTTTGTGCTAGTTGGGGACTCCTTAGAAATACACTTCTCTTGGGCAGCCTATCAGTAACAACTTCCAAAGGAACACCGCTCCTTTATTATTATGTATCATGCATTGGAATGTCTTCTTTTGGGGGGGGGGTGAGACATACGGTTTATTGGGAAGAACTTACAAGAGATCAGTGACTGCTTCAAGAAGAGTTTAGTGGAGACAGGCTGGTGGTTTTGCAAGGGTTGCTGATTCTCCCTCACTGTTTTCTCTAGTGGTGCCTGGCAGGATGTGTGATACCATGGAAACATGATGGCCTCAGTTCCATGCCTGTCCCCACTCAGAGAGAAGTTTTATGTTAGGGGTTTCAGAGGTCAGTCCATGATTGGCTGACTACATAGCTCTGGGCTTGGGATATGGCAGAACATAATGGTGGAAGAGCCTGGTAGAAGAAAGTCAATCAATACACAGTAGCCAGGAAGCAGACAGAAAGGAGAATTTCTTCTTTGCAATTACACAGTGTATCTACATTCCAGTTGTTAGTCCTAAATTTGGACTAACAGCTACATATTCGAATTTGCCAAAGGATAGTTGATATAAACTCTTTTTGAAAGGTAGCCAAAAGACAATTTAACCAACCAAATTTTCTAAGGCAATGTTTTTGGAAAGTAAACTGAGGAAGTCCATGGAATCCTTGAAACTGACCAAAGACAGAGTTAGCAGAGTGAAGCAAAGAAGGGAAGCTGAAAGGTAAGGCCTCAAACTTTCTCTAACCCAAGTATTATACTTTCATGTTTTGCATATCAAAGTTCTGAGTAAATGGGAACAGTTTTCCCTGGTTTAAAACATCTTGACTGCCATTTTTCTATGGTCTTTCATTTCTGTCACTTAAAGTAACTTAGATAACCCAAAAATATTTGGACTGCAATAACTCATTAACTTAGCAACCCTTAGAAATGCCTTTTATAAATTATACTTTGATATCCACTTTCTATGAGGTAAAATATAATAGTCAATGAAAAACATGCTTATATTTTTCAGAACCACTTTGAAAGAGTTTGTTATATTATCAACATTCCTTTTATATAAGAAGGCATATAGAAAATTTTCCCTAAACTTAAGACAAGAAAGAGGGTTTTTTCCTCCTTGTATAATTGATATGAAATTTGAAATCAAGTAGAATTAAACAACCAATTAAATTTTCATTTTCTCATTGTCTATAAGGACATTCAGTCAAATTCAGTGTTCAATTTTTAGTGGTTATCCTATTTTTCAGCTACTTTTCTGCAAATATGTTTCCTTTTCATGGTTTATCATCACTAATTTCATTTGTAATGACCTGTGTACTTATGATTTACTTTTTTTTTTACAGATACAATCCCTTTAATTTTAGGATCATATATGTGAGAGGAGAAGACAGCATTTTAAAAGCAATTACAGTGTCCCCAATTCTTACCCAGATCTAGGCAAAAGAGACAGAAAGGGGAACATTGAGGTTTGTTACATGGAATAAATTTATTCTGAGTGTTATATTCTTTTTTAAATTTTTTATTTTTTATTTTTTCTAATTAGTTATACATGATAGCAGAATGCATTTCAATTCATTGTACACAAATGGAGCACAACTTTTCATTTCTCTGGTTGTACACCATGTAGAGTTGCACCACATGTGCAGTCACACATTATGATTTACTTTTATTGTAAGCTGTCCTAAGTCTTTTGACAATTAAATAGAGTTTATATTATGAATATATATATTATGAATTAAATAGATTAAATAGAGTTTATATTATGAGTATATATATTTTAAAATGCCATAGAGAATCTTACAAATACTTTATCAAATAGGACTCATTTATAATATCAACTACCTTTTTCATTGTATGAATGAAAACACTTTTGTAGGTCTTTGGGTAGCACTACTCCATTTTGCATATTAGATTATCCCCAACACACAAACACACACACACACACACACACAACCACCGTCACCATATATCCATTCACTTGTATTGCACAGGTTCTATTCATCTCCATAGCATGTGGATGGTTCATTGTAGACCAAATATTTTCCTTAAACATTTGTTTTTCTCTTCAGGGAAAAGCCACTGGGCAAATGGTTTTCCTGTTATGTAGGGAGAGAGTAGAGCAGAACCATGATACACAAAAATGTTTTCCTAAGTTTCCAAATTTCATTGTACATGGAAAACAGTGTGTGTATGTATGTATACACGTGTGCATGCTTTCACATAAGCACATAATCATTAAATCTTTCTCTTTAGATGATATTAATATTTTGAAATTCACTGTGTATACAATTTGAAGTTTAGGATGTTTCCATAGGAAATGAATGGTTCATTAAATTGAAGAGAAAGGCGTTTCATTTCAGTCCAAAATCTATACAGAAATGAATTGAATGAACCTGTTAAGGATGATTTTTCTAGTTTATATTACTAAATAATGGAGCAAAACCTTGTTTTCCACAAGTTTAACTGTTGGGAAATACTTCCTCTGTTCTTCTAGATTTGGTGGATGGCCTATCTGTTTTTAAACAGTTACAGTAGATCTGGGGAAAGAGATCTACTCTCCTGATTTGTTCCTCTCAGGAGATGGTGACATTAAAGGTTGTCTGCAACATCTGTAATGCTGTTTGCATGAGGTTCTTGGCTCCTATTGAGACAGTTGTTATGGTGCAAAGCTTTCACCTTTGTAGCCCTAGTGTGGACCTCTCTATTGCCTGGGAGAACTGAAGGCCTTGAAATGATGAGAGGTACAGAGAAAGTTGATATTTACCTAATATTATAAAATTGTTATGCTATTATCTTCTACTTTTCTCAAAAATATCCAAACAACTTAGCATAAATGGAGTTTACCATTTAGTCTTTCTGTCTCAAAGTCTTCATTCCTTCGTTTATTCCACAAATATTTGCGAATACCTATTTTGCCTGGGGCTATAGTGATAAAAGGAAATGATATTTTCCTGCTTTGTTGAAGTTTAGAAGTTGGTGTGGAGAATCAGGAATTAAGCAATTTTCACAAATACATATCCAAATCAGAATGTTAATATTTTGAAGGAAGAATACAAGGAACTTTACTTAGATTGGAAGCAAGGGTGTTGTGGAAGTGTGAGCAGGTGCCAGCTAGGTGAGCAACAAGAGGGAGGGTATCTAAGGCTCTGTGCTTTGACTTAATTTATTTTTCAAATGCTGAATTACAAATGGAATGAGCGTCTTTCAAATTACCACAGAGGTGACAAAAAGAGGAATCATTTACAAAATTAAAATTACTAGATCAAAGAGAAATAGCACTCTCCATATATATACTTGCTACAATAGTTTCAAAGGTCATGGCATCATATATACCAATTTCACTTTATTATTGTTTTTCTTATTATTGTTTCTTGGAATGCTATGGTGCATGTCTCTGTGTATTTAAATTTTTAAATATTACTTTTGAGAAATTCTATGGCAAACCAAAGCATAAAAAGTGAGTATTTTTCTGTATTGCTTAAAACATTGGCATTTTGAATATTGTCAACCTTTCCTGAGGGACTATTAAGCTAAGACTTTCTAGAACTGACTTTTGGTCTCCCAGAACTATCACGCTATCCTTGAGAAGTATCTTCCATGAAGGACCATTTGTCTTCAATAACTTTTCATTCTTGAAATATTTTAATTGTGGATCATCAACCTTATATTGATCTGAAACTGGTCACATTCAGCCTTGCAGAGGGAACTGATTTATCATAAGGATTCAGGATAGAGTGGTGATGTTTGTTTCGTGAATTATTGTAGGCACATTGTCTGTCTTTATGAATATACAAATATCCAAGCTTAAAAACAAGATGCAAAAACTATATTTATTTATGCAAAAGCTTTGACTGCATAAGGCCAAATACACAGACATCTACCCTTACTTTTTTTTCTCCCAAGTGCTTAAAACTGTGAGAATATATCAAAGCCAAATTTAGTTCCTAGGGAGACTGGATCTAATAGTTGAAATTACCACATTTTGCTAAGTCCACTGTTATGGTTTGCATCATATTTTGCTCAAACTCATATGTGGAAATTTTTAACTCTAGTATCTCAGAACGTATGCTTTTTTGAAAGAAGTTATTACATATGTACTTAGTTAAAATGAGGTCATGCAGGACTAAGTGGGCCCCTAATAGGACTGAAATGCTTATGAAATGGATAAATTTTGGAAAACACACACACACACACACACACAAGTATACCTTGTGAAGATGAAGGCAGAGGTGGTGTGATGCTTTTGAAGTATCAGGTGAGAAACAAGAGGGAAGGTATCTAAGGCGTCCCGTGTGGGAAGGGTGTGGGTAACCACTGAAGGTGTGAGCTGACTGAGAAATAAAAGCTAGAAAAGTAATATATTAAAAAATAAAGACAAAAGGCAAGAAATACATCTTTTCAAAGTGGTGATATGAGGGATTAAACAATGCCAAAGTATACCCATAAACCACCAGAATCTAGGTAAGAGTCATAAAGCCAACTCTCCCTCACAGTCTCCAGAAAGAACTAACTTGGTAACACCATGACTCCTAGCACTGTGAGACAATTTCTGTTGTTTAAGCCACTCAGACGGTAGTCTTCTTTCATTACCACATTTCAGTCCAGTTGTTCAGGAGTTTGAGATTAAACTTCATTCTCAGCAGAAGCATAGAATCAAGTTTATTTATTATGTTTTTCTTAGCACATTAGAGCTACACAAAATATATTTCAGTTTTTCTCCAGTCAGTATGATGTTGGTTTTGGGTTTGCCATAGATAGCCTTTATAATATTGAGGTACGTTTCTTCTGTCCCTATTTTCTCTAGTGTTTTTTAACACAAATGGGGGCTAGCTTTTGTCAAAGGTTTTTTTTGTTTTGTTTTGTTTTGTTTTTTCATCTGTTGAAATGATCATGTGATTCTTAATCTATTAATATGGTGAATTATATTTATTGATTTGCATGTGTTGAACCAATCTTACATCTCTGGGATGAAACCCACTTGATCATGGTGTACTTCTGCCTGCATCCCGCATGGGAAGGGAGTGGGTAACCATTGGAGGTGTGAGCTGGCTGAGACATAAAAGCTAGAAAAGTAATATATTAAAAAATAAAGACAAAAGGCAAGTAATATATATTTTTTCAAAGTGGGGACATGAGGGATTGAGCAGACCAGATGGGTGTGACTCTAACAAAAGAAACCCTCCATCCTGGCTTTTTTTTTAATAGCAGCACAGATCAAAGAGGATGGATAGAGAGCTCCTTCAGGGGAAATAGGATAAGAGTGTGGATAAACAGGTTGTTTGTGCTTGGCATGGCAGGTTACGCCCACCTCCAGATGGTTGTGTTTGATCCTAAGGCTGTGAGCTAAGGCAAGGTGCCAGCATGATCTGGGCTTTCTCAAACTGGAGAATTTCACTTGGGAGTTCCCAGAAAAGCAGCTTCTCTGCCTTAATGGCTCAAACAATGCTATAATTCATATACGGCTTCCAATAGTGCACTATCTTCTTAAATGTGTTTTTGAACACATTTCATTAACAGTTTATTAAGGATTTTTCCATCTATCTTCATCAGGGCTATTGGTCTGTAGTTTTCTTAATATGTCTTTGGTTTTGGTATCAGAATCATACAGGCTTCATAGAATAAATTCAGGAGTGTTTCTTCCTTTCCTATTTCCTGGAATACTTTGAGGAAGATTGGCATTAGTTCTTTAAAAGTTTGGTAGAACTCAGCTGAGAATCCATCTGATCCTGGGCTTTTCTTTGTTGGATGGCTTTTAATTGCTGCTTCAAACTCATTGTCTGATAATGATCTGTTTGGGTTTTCTATACCTTCGTGGCTCGGTGTGGGTAGGTCATATGTGTTGAGAAATCTGTTAATATCTTTTTCTGTGTATTGGAGTACAAATTATCAAAATGATTTCTAATGATCCCTTAGATTTCAGAGGTGTCGGTGGTGATATCTCCTTTTTCATCTCTAATTTCGTTGATTTGGGTCTTCTCTTCTTTTTGTTAATTCAGTTAAAGGTGTATCAACCCTGCTTATCTTTTCAAAAAACCAACTCTTTGTTGCATTGTTTGTATCTTTTTACTTTGGTTGTTATTGTTCTCAGTTTTATTGATTTTGGCCCCCATCACAATCATTTTCTATCTTCTACGGCTTTTGAAATAGTTTCTTTTTTTTTTTTGGTAAGGCTTTAAGATGTAACATGAATTTTTTGATCTTTTTGTTTTGTTTTGTTTTGTTTTATTTAGGCTTACATGTTGACAGTGTAATTGACTCATTGTACATAGATAGAGGATAACATATCAATTCTCTAGTTGTAAGTTGTATAGAATCACATCATATATGCAGTCATACATGAAGTTAGGGTTATTATGACCATCATATTCCATCACCCTTGCTATCCCCATGCCTCCTCCCCCCTTACACCCCTGTGAACAGAGATCCACCATTGTTCCCATGTCCTTCCCCACGTTATGGATCAGCATCCACTTATCAACGAGTACATTCGGCTTTTCATTTTCTGAGATTGGCTTACTTCACTTAGCATGATATTCTCCAACTCCATCCATTTACCTGCAAATGCCATAATTTTATTCTCTCTTATTGCTGAGTAATATTCCATTGTGTATATATACCACAGTTTCTTTATCCAGTCATCTATCGAAGGGCATCTAGGTTGGTTCCACAGTTTAGCTATCGTGAATTGAGCTGCTATAAACATTGAAGTGGCTGCAGCACTGTAGTATGCTGTTTTTAAGTCTTCTGGGTATAGACAGAGGAGTGGGATAGCAGGCTCAAATGGTGGTTCCATTCCAAGTTTTCTAAGGAATCTCCATACTGCTTTCCAGTAAGTTGTATAAACTTTCTTCTTAGAACTGCCTCATATTGTCCCAGAGATTTTGATATGTTGTATCTCTTTTCATACTTGTTTCTAGGATTTTTTTTTCATTTCTCCCCTGATTTCTTCTATGGTCCATTCCTCATTCAAAAGTATATTATTTAATCTCCAAGTGTTAAAATCATTTCTTTTCTTTTTTTAAAAACTTGTTGGTTTCTAATTTCATTCCATTATGACCTGATAGGGTAGAATGCTTTTTTATTTTTTGTTTGATTGTTTGTCCTTGCTAAGATTTTTTCTTTGTGTTCTAAAATATGGTCTATTTTAGAGCAGATTCCATATATAGCTGTGAAGGAAGTGAATCCAATTGTTGATGGGTGGGGTATTCTATAGATGTCTTTTAAGTCCATTTGATTAATAATATGTTTTTTAGTTCTGAATAGTCTTTACTTAGTGTATGTATGTATGACCTAACTATTAGAGTCATGTGTTGAAATTACCCAGTATTATCATATTGGGTTATATTTGATTCTTTATATTAAGTAGCATAAGGGTTTGTTTTATGTTTGTAGTTGCAGATATTAGGGGTATGAATATTTGCAATCATTACATTTTGTTGTTGGATGATTCCTCTTAACCAGTATGAGTGATTTTCTTTGTCTCTTCTCATTAATTTTGGCTCAAAGACTTCTTGGTCAGATATAAGAGTAGTTATTCTTGCTTGCTTTTGGTCTTCATTTGCTTGGTATATCTTTTTTCATCCTTTTTCTTTCAGGCTATGGATGTCTTTGCCTGTAAGGTGAGTCTCTTAACAGAAACATAAGGTTAAGTCTTGTTATTTGATCTATTTTGCCAATCTAAGTCTTTTGATGGAGAGTTTGGACCATTTACCTATAGTGTTATTACAGAAAAGATAATTTTTATTTCCTTCCATTTTTATTTATTTATGATGTTTAATCTAGAATTAATTTTCTTGATTTTACTATTCTTCTAGTGAGATTCATCCATACACTGACTCTGATATTTATTTTATGTCTACTTTGAACATCTGATTGATGATATTTTATAGTGCTGGTTATGAATTCTTTTAGTTGCTACTTATCATACAAAGCTTTTATTTCATCTTCAGTTTTGAAGGATAGTTTGGCTGGTTATAGCAATCTGGGTTGGAACCCATTATATTTATCTTGGATTCATATATACCAAGACTTCTTGGCTTTTAGGGTATTGACTGAGAAATCAGTACAAATTATAATTGACTTACCTATAAATATGACTTGCCATTTTTCTCTTACAGCTTTTATAATTCTATTTTTGTTATGTATATTAGGTATTTTAATTATAATGTGTCTTGGAGAGGATCTGTTTTGATCTTGTTTATTTGAGGTTCTAAATGCATCTTGTATTTGGATTTCCATCTTATTCTTAAGGTCTAGAAATTTTTCTGTTATTACATTGAAAATTTTGTGCATTCTTTTAGTTTGTATTTTGCTTTTTTTATGAATGCCAATGATTCTTAGATTTGGTATCATAATATTATTCTGATTTCTTGAATATTCTGGTCATGGTCTCTTAACATCTCTTCTTTATTGTTGACTTTATTTTCAAGATTATATACCTTATCTTTGAGGCCTGAGAATCTGTCTTCAAAGTGGTCAAAGCCATTGGTGATGCTTTCAAATTAATTTTTAATTTGATTTATTAATTCTTTCATTTCCAGGATTTTTGTTTGGTTCTTTTTCAGAATCTCTATATCTTTATTGAAATAGTCTTTCATTTCCTGTATATTCTTTCTTAGTTCATTCCTCATATCTCCTTTTAGTTCATTTAACATTGTAATTATCAACTTTCTAAATTATTTTTCTTGCATCTTCTCTACTGCGGTTGCTGTACAGTCAGTTATGTTGTAAGCTATTTGTAGTAGTTTGTTCCCTTGATTTTTCATGCTTTTAGTATTTCTAACCATCTTATGGGATGATTCTGTCTTCTGCTTTTATAAAAGTGACATTTTAGAGAGATGCTTTCTCATTATTATGTGTCCTGAGTTGAGTGAATGCCTTGTGTTAATATTTTCACTCAACTTGAAATCACTACTATGTCCAGACTCTAACACTTCATTGAAAGGAGATATAATTTCCCAGTCAATACAGCCTCTTCAAGGGGCTGGGTTGTGGCTCAGTTGTAGAGTGCTTGCCTGGCACGTGTGAGACACTGGATTCAATTCTCAGCACCACATATAAATAAATGAATAAAATAAAGGTCCACCAACATCTAAAACATATTTTTTAAAAAAAAATATAGCCACTTCAAAACAATGCCTTATATTCATAAATCTTAAAAACAAAACAAAACAAAACATAAAAACCTTATTAACAGTTTCTTCAGCAGCCCACTAATCTGTTGTTCTTGTTCAGGTTTTTGAATTAGAGTGTTTTCTTTCTGGAATTTCAGTTACTGTGCAGTTTGTTCACTCTCAGCTCTGACCCAAAGTGGTCCGACTTGTTAGGGAAGTCTATATGTGGAGTTGCACTGCAGGGTTTCCCTCTCTTCTTGGCTGGATAGCTCTAATGACCTTCTCTTTCCGGGAATCTCAGACCATGTGCTGGGATGAGGACAGATACCTTTCTAGGCTTCAAAGAAATGACTCAGGATTCACCAAATTTGTTCTGAACTGGTCTCCATCCCTCTCACCTCCGTGTCAGTCAGGCTCCTCATCCCAGAGCTCAGATTTCCTGTTTTAAGTGAAAGAGTTCTTCACTCTTCTCAGCAGTGTAGACTCAGTTTGCCAGTGCTGAATTGTTGTTTTAATTCACTCTTGGGGAGTTGTTATGATAGTGTGGCTTCCTCTGAACTACCTTATTTTCTCTTCCCCAAAGGGATAGGCTACATGAATTAAAAGGATAGTAAGAATATAGTTCATTAAGAGTAAAGAAGTTGGAGCATAAAGGCAAAAAAGTCTGGAATATTCAAAAGCTAAGAGGAGAGAAAGTGGAAGTAAGGTCATGCCTGAAGACCCTAAAGGAGGAAATGAAGACATATAAGAGAGAAAACAAGATTTTTTTACTTTTAGAGGGAGAGGCAAGGAAAGTTAGAGTAATAAAACAAGAAAACAAGTAGAGCAGAACAGCACCAACCTCTTAATACCAAACAACAAAACTAAAAGATAAAAAAGAAGGTAAAAGCCAAACAAAACCCCTACCATCACTATAAACAAATAAATGACAAAAGAAAAAAAATAAAGACAAAGAAGTTACTATCACTTTAAAAAATAGCCAAGCGTGGTGGTGCACACCTGTAATCCTAGCAATTTGGGAGGCCGAGACTGGAGAATAATTCAAAGCCAGCCTCAGCAATGGCGAGGCGCTAAGCAAGCAACTCAGTGAGACCCTGTCTGTACATGAAACACAAAACAGAGCTGGGGATGTGGCTCAGTGGTCGAGTGCCCCTGAGTTCAATCCCTGGTACCAAAACAAACCAAAACAAAATAGTAAAAGGTCAGTAAAAGGAAAAGAAATGACAAAATAGAGGAGGAAAAAAACCCCGTAGAAACAGGTGTATCATAGGTGTATATGTATGTACATGAATCAGCAAATACAGCTAGAACAACTAAAATATCCATATAAAAAAGAAAAACATTCATAATTAAAAAGGCTTCAAGTTTTCCACTGAGTCAGCTAAAGTTGAGAGTTTACATACCCTTCTGTACTGTCCTTCTGACTTTTACTTCTTGGGTTATATGCCTCTTAGAGAGAGCCTGGGCTGGACGATACAAAAGCCAACCTACTTTTGTGATTTTTGCCACTGCCCACAGAAGTATGGGCATATGGAAATATGGTGGGTTGAAGTGGTTCCCAGCTTCTCTATTCCTAGTGAAAATATGGAGCTAGAGGTGCTTGCCATTGGGATTTTGTCTGCATGTCTTAGATCACTGATCTTCCTGGTTGGACATGGTACAGAAATCTAATCTAAATGGAATTTTGGAACTTTGTTTGGGGTGTGTACTATAGAAGGCTTAAATCCTTGTACCAGGACATTTCAATTTCTAAGTTTATGTCCTGAAATGTAATCATGCTCACCTGATCATCGCCCCCCCATCCCCCTCAGCTGGTCATAGGTGTGGCAAGGCTCAAGGTGAGAGCAGGATGCATGCTCTTCTGTACTTCTGTCTTGAGTCCCCCTGTATCCATTATTTTCTGTAATTGTTTTGGGATTGTGATTGAGGCAATGATCAGGTGAGCATGATTACATTTTGGGACATAAACTTAGAAGTTCAGATTTTGCTATGGGTAGGCTACAGGAAACCTGACGTGTACCATGCATCTATAGTGGTCTGTCACCCTGCCTCACAAGTAGCACTGTAGGGAGACATTAAACACCCAGATGCCCAGTTGAAATTGAAATCTCCAGGTATCACACAATAAGCACTGGATGAGATAGGTGAAAGTATCCATTAAGGACTCTTGGGCTCCCATAGGAACAAGATTTGGCATAAGCTCTGGAGCTTGACCTCCCTCTCTGTTCTTCACTTAGACATTGAGAAATACGATGCACATTTTGCATTCCAAATTTGTCAATTGTGTTCTCTTTCCCTTTATGTTGCCCCTCACTTTGTGTCACTTCCAGGCTCAGGTACATTTCATTATAAGAACCATTCACTACAGCAGTATCTTTGGGTTTCTCCAAATCTCTGACAGAAAAATAATGATATATAACAGTTTTCTTCAAACAGACACCTTGTTAAAAAGCTGTATCCCTACTGTTCAAATTCCAAACAGCTAAGCAAGAAGTGCCTCCTTCCTCTATTCTGCCATCTTGTGATCCTTCTCTCTGGAGATATTTAAACATAGAAATCTCAACACAAAATCTCATTTTCTCCTTCTTTGTTTGTTTGTTTGTTTGTTTGTTTTTTCTTTTTGAGATGATAGAATAATCTTCCAAACCAAATGCAAGCCCAAGTCAAACCAAACACAGGAAACACTACAGATTGAACTCAAGAAACAACTTGCTAAAACCAGTGTGCTTTACTTTCTCTTTGTGTAAGATATCAGGGGAAGTTGTGAGGACAAAGGAGAAAACAGGTCCATTTCTTTCCTGTGTGTCAGTGAGTAAAGATGTGCAAAGCTACCCGGAGTGTACCTTTTCAGTGTGTATGTCTGTAATACCTTTTGTAGATTTACTCTGAATACTCTTTATTGTTTCCCCAGAAATTTTCAGTGTAGGTATTTTTTTTGCCTTTATCCTGTCTGCATCATGATCCACTAACATAATTCTGAGAAATGCAAATATACAAGGAGGAGAATAAATTCTCTGTTATGGACTTTGCTGTTCTGTAACCTCAAAAATGCAACAATGCATAAAATGCTGTCACTTGGAAACATGAAAGAGATCCACATCAAACATTCTGTTCTACTTTTTCTTTTATTTAGCACAGGAATATCCTTTATATCTAGCGCTCTAGTCCATTGCACATATTTTCTGAGGGATGCCTGGGAATTGCTGGTGTTTCTCTCCCTATTTATTCTTAGCTCTCCTCATGTCTTATGTTTCTGTTTATAACTTCTCTCTTATACTTGCTGTGTGGTTGAGTTGAAAGGTGGAGCTATAGGACCTACAAATCAATGTTTTGGGGAGCTGTAATGACATTTTATTTTTGATAGTTTTGAGCCATACAACGTTGACTTGATAAGGTAGTTTTGTTGTTAATAAATAAAGCATATGCTTTTGAATTAAATAAATCTAAATTCGAATTCTAGCCCAACTATTTATCCTCAGTGATTTTGACCAAATTTTTTAACCTCTCAGCCTCAGTTTCCTTATCTTTAAAAAGAAATAGGTAATAACGTTAATTTTGCAGGGTTGTTGGGGAGTTTTCAATGAAATTATGCATATAAAGCACATAGCACACTGCCTAGCACATAGTTGCTGCTTACCAAATGGTGAGTATTATTCTTTCTCTGGAAAGATGAAGATGAGCTTCTGAGTTTCATAATCACTGCAAATAGAGTGGGAAAGACACAAAATACTGTCTCTTCCATGAAATTCTTATGTAACTTGCCCGCATTACACTGTCTTTTCATCTTCCACCTGGTATTACTGCTGAGGAAAATCTATCTATAATGCCAAACATGACAACAATGTCTGCTGTGAAGTTCTGGACAAAGGACTGCATAACTTATTTAACCTCAAAGTCTTGGATCCACCCAGGCTTAGACATTTACATAGACTCATCAACTTGGGAGAGAAAAGCTTTGTATAACTCTCTTGAGAAAAATCTACTTAGGTACCTTGTTTTTCCCAGTGATTGATACTATACAATTTTCAAGAGACTTCCTTTTCCACTTCCTAGAAATAAAGTTTATGCACGATGTCTAAACTTTAGCTCCCATCAGGGGTACTACTGAATTTTACACAGGTTAAAGAAGTATCAGCCTTGCACACAGAGGAATGGAGAACAATGTGAAAGATTCGGCAGATAATGGTTATAATTTCAAACTGCCAAGGATGGGAGTAAACCAAATTAAAAGAATATCTTTGTTCTCTTCTGGGCCTTCAGGGTACACACCTGCTATACCTGCCATGTGCTAAGCATGTCTTGGGGGATATGATTTTGAAACAGGGTTTAAACAAACCAACTTTCCAATAAACCTTCCTTTGCATTTTGTAGCCTCACACGATGAGTGAATGGCTACCAAACATCCTCCCATTATAAGAGGAAGGTAACAGGAAGGTTGGGTTTCAAGTCACCAGACACTGGATAAACACTATAGAATATAGCAGGCCGAACTCATCAGATTATAGAGTTATCTTAATTTAAATAGTGCATATTTCTTAAAACCATTGCGTTGAAGTCTAGGATTAATAACTATTCATATGTATTCTCACATATGCACAGAAAATATTTGAAAGGGTAGCCAAGCAACTGTTAAGATAGTTTCTGCTTGGGATTTAGTTGAGAGAGGAATTTTAATTTTTCACTTTATACTCTTGCACTGTGTGAATTTTTACTCTGTCCATATATATGTATAAATATGTACAGCGACATATCAGTTTATGAAAACTGTATAAACACACATATGTAATATATAATATATATGATCTGAAAAGTAAATAAATTCAAAGTGAACATTATGTGCCTTATACATCCCTGTTCTTCAAAGTCTTCAATAATCCTTCTCTGTGGGATATTTCAGATCATATTATAATTTTGTTGTATGTATCTCTGTTTTCTTCCATCCTTTCCTTTGCATTTCACTCACTTTTGATTATAACTGTTTTCCTCTTTAAGATAGGACACCTTCTCTCTTTTTTCCTCTCCCTCTCTTCCTGTGTCTTATCTTTTTTTTTCTTTTTTTAAATGTCTTTATTTTATTGGTTTGTATGTGGTGCTGAGGATCGAACCCAGGGCCCCATGCATGCGAGGCAAGCGCTCTACCACTGAGCTACAATCCCAGCCCCCCTGTGTCTTATCTTAATTAGGACTGACTCAACTTCAGATCTCACCTTCTCTAAGTAGCTTATGAAGGTACTTTCTTAATAGATAGGTATTACTTATAAAATAATACTACTATAATAAATAATAATACTATAATATTATGTACTATAATACTGTAATAATATATGCTAAATATTATATATAATAATATTTTAATATAATACTACTGCTAATAATAAAAATGCAGTTTTCAAACAAAAAGGTTCTGAATAGTCTAGTGGGGAGTGAGGTACAGTGAGGCTTCTGGAACATCAGAAATTTTATTGCAATTGTGGAGACTGGAGGTCAGGGGCTGGAGGTCAGGGGCTGGAGGTCAGGGGCTGGAGTCCAGGCCTGATTGTGTAAACTAGAATAAAGGAGGAATTCCCTCTTAGAAGAGCTGATCACTGGGAAGAATATTAAAGCAGAAACTTGAGTCCAAAGGGTAAGGCCTACAATTAATCACTGCAACTAGAGGACAAAGGGGCAGTGTAGTATGTAGAAAATGTTGAAACCCCCGTTACTGACACGCATTTATGATCAGGATAAAAAAACTATAATCATAATAATAAGCAATCATGGATGCAGTCTGGAATCATAGGAAGAGACTAGATTAGACAAATATGATTCCAAAGTCTACATTAGATTTGAATTTAATTGGTCTGGGAAGTGACTTGGACATTGGGCTTTCGCAGAGGTTTCTCATCTAGAGAACATTGAAAACTACTGTGCCAGGTTGAATTAATGTCAAATCACCTAAGATGGAGCTCAGAAGCTAAGACAGCCAGACCACGCTTGAGGGTCTGGTGGGATCAGTAGTGGGGAGAAGGGAGCTCCATGTGTAGAGTTGAATGAGCAGGGGCACCAAAACTACCAGTGAAACTGAGTTGAGAGAATCCCATGTCTTCAAAGCATATTTTGAACCTCTTCAGTGGTGAACTGGAGCCGAGGCCAGAACCCAAACCAGGCATCTCCTTTCCTTTTACCCCAGGCTTTTTGTGCCAGTGCTTCAGAACTTTTGGTTTCAGTTGTCTCAATTCTCTCCTAATCTGTCACCCTGTCCTTACTGATGTCCTTCTCTGTCCTCTTCTGCTGTGGTTATTATCCTCATTTAACTACATAAGGTGCTACATGGGTCCATATATAACAGAGTGGAAACTGATCCCAAGCAAATGGTCAGATTCAACTGTGATAACACTTTTTCTCACCTTTGGCATTTTTTTACACTGTAAGGAAGGACCAATATAAAATGGACACTAAGGGGCTGGGGTTGTGGCCCTTTTTTGATTCTCAGCACCACATATAAATAAATAAATAAAATAAAGATCTATCAAAAACTAAAAAAAATTTTTAAAAAATAAAATAAAATAGCCATTAAAATTAGTCTGTTCTGGCTCAGGATTAGACACACTTTGATGGTCTTTGCATAATTATGAGTCCTGGAATGATAATATAAATAAACCAGAAAGAGAAACAACAAAGGACTAAAATTTATTTTTGTCCAATTGGCTAACTAGTTTTCACTTTCATAAGTTTATTATGAAACATCAAGAGATTTAGTGTTCTTTTTCACTTTTACTTTCATATTATAAGAGCCAAATGGATATTTGATAATGTTTTAATATGAACACAAATTTGTATTTTTGTGCTTTAATAGATATAGAAAAAATTAAGCAGCTCATTAGAGTGTTTACATAGATTCATTTGTATTATTTTTATTGGAATGAATATGTAGTGTTTGTTTCTTGATTATTTCCTTAATTAGGAAGATTTTCAAGGCCACACTAGTCACTTTTTATTTTGAAAAAGAAAAGGTTAATTGGCTATTATTTAATGAATTTGGTAGTTTCTAATTTATTTTTATGTCACCCAATTAAGTAATAAATTCTATTTTTGTTTTTGAAATTTTATTTATCCATTTTCTTAGAGTCATATAATATGACATTATATTTCAAATTTTTAGTCATTCAAAAATTAACTCTGAGTACTGTTAGGATTGTCTTAACATTTTCTAAAGTTTAAATTGCTATTTCTGTAACTTGTTTTGAGGATCATAGAGCAAAATTAGTGATATGGAATTTGTGGTTTGCTGATTGGAATTAAATGTCACATGTTATAGCAAAATCTACTGATTTCATTCATGCTGTGCTATGACCAGGAATTCTAAAATTTGTTTTAGATAAGAGTCAGTGAATTTAGTGTCCATGAATGATGCCAGGTTGGCAACCTCTGAATGGTGCCAGATGGACATAGGAGATTTCATTTTTTATTTTAATGAACAGAATAGAGAAGCAGGTGCTTCAGGACTATTTTCCGGGTGCTGCAGGGAATTTGGCTTCCATTTCCACTCTAGCATTATTCCTGTTTTGAAGTAGCTAAGGATTAGGGATGGAAGGAAGAGAGTGAATGGTCATGAGTTGGGAATTCCTGTGATATGAATTACTGCCATAACTGTTGCTGAGGTAGAGCTAGGCCCACAATCAGGATTTCGATACTCAGATACCTAATGTATTAGAACTATTAGAATTAATTCATTTAGCATTACTATATCCCAGAACTGAAAGTGATCTCTGAGCAATCCTCTGTCCCAAAATATTATTTTCATAAATGAGACAAAAGAAGAATGGAAAAATATTTGCCCACACTCACATGGCTAATTAGTAATACACAGATAGCCAGACCCCTGATTCTTACATTGAATCGATCACTATTGACATCACATTATATTGTGAAACTCTTGACAAGGAGAAGAATAAAGGTATCATCTGTTGACTTATTTTCCATCCCAATGCACAGTGTGAACTTTTGAAACAAACAAAGGAATTCACTGTCTGTTGGCATTTTTGCAATGAGGCAGCTCTTCCTTAATAGGTAGATCCACCATTTGATTTTCCACATAAACCTTCTTCTTTGGCAATTAGCATATCAGAAAGGAAAAATATTTTCAGTCTAATTGAAATCAATTTAAATCTTCTAATTAACAGTCACTATTATTTTTAATATAATTGGATTGCATTACAAAAGAAAACAAGGCAAGCTGGGAGAAAGTTTGTTATAAACACCTGATCTTTTCTAGATCATTCCATATTGTAGATATTTCCTGGAGTCAGAAAGATCATTATACTAGTCTCCTCCTTATCTAGTTGTATCGTATATGGCTGTGTCCATTTAAACTAAAAGAAATTCTCCATATCAAGTGATTATAGCAGTGAAATTCTGTCTCATTGCAACATAACAGAAAAACCAAGTTATAGGATGAAAAGTGAATAGAAAAAGAAATAAATAATAATAAATTAAGTGTGGAAATGTACTTTGGCTTATAGCTAAAGTTTGGCTAAACAAATTATGTAGTTAAGATGATTTTGGGCCAGAGTCCCTGCCCACCAGTGGGAGCACAGGCCAAGGCCCAGGACCACTTGGGAGACCAGGGACCACCTGGGATACCAGCCAAGGTCAGGTTTGAGATTGCTACCCACCAACCCGCAGACCCACATGGGAACCCAGACCCAGGCAAAGGACTGACTCTGGGGACTTCTGTGGCTGAGGTCTCTAACTGCCCTCAGTTCAAAGTCAGAACCCCTGTCGATCTGCAGGAGCCCAGACCCAGGGATAGATCTGCCACCTGGAATCCCTGAGGGAGTCTGGGCCAAGATCAGGCCTAGGACTGCCCTCAAAGGTCTGTGTGAGAGCCCAGGCCCAGGACCACTCCTGCACATAGTGGGGATATATAGATTCAAGTGCTATATAGATTCAATACGATTCCAATTAAAATTCCAACATCATTCCTTATAGAAATAGATAAGGCAATTATGAAATTCATTTGGAAGAATAAGAGACCCAGAATAGACAAAGCAATCCTTAGCAAGAAGAGTGAAGCAGGAAGCATCACAATACCAGACCTTAAATTATACTACAAAGCTATAGTAACAAAAACGGCATGGTACTGGCACCAAAACAGACATGTAGACCAATGGTACAGAATGGAAGACACAGAGACAAACCCACTTACATACAGTTATCTTATACTAGACAAAGTTGCCAAACACATACATTGGTGGAAAGATAGCCTCTTCAACAAATGGTGCTGGGTAAACTGGAAATCCATATGCAGCAAAATGAAACAAAACCCCTCTCTCTCACCATGCACAAAATTCAACTCAAAGTGGATCAAGGACCTAGGAATTAGACCAGAGACCCTATGCCTAATAGAAGACAAAGTAGGCCCAAATCTTCATCATGTTGGCTTAGGACATTACTTCCTTAACAAGACCCCTACAGCGCAAGAAGTAAAATCATGAATCAATAAATGGGATGGATTCAAACTAAAAAGCTTCTTCTCAGCAAAAGAAACAATCAATGAAGTGAACAGAGAGCCCACATTCTGGGAACAAATTTTTGCCACATGCACATCAGATAGAGCACTAATCTCCAGGATTTATAAAGAACCTAAAAAACTTAACATCAAAAAAGCGAACAACCCAATCAATAAATGGACTAAGGAGTTGAACAGACACTTCTCAGAAGAAGGTATACAATCCATGAACAAATACATGAAAAAATCTTCAAAATCTTTAGCAATTAGAGAAATGCAAATCAAAACTACTCTAATATTTCATCTTATGCCAGTCAGAATGGCAGTTATGAAGAATATAAGCAACAATAAGTGTTGGCGAGGATGTTGGGGAGAAGGCACACTCCATACGTTGCTGGTGGGACTGCAAATTGGTACAATCTGGAAAGCAGTATGGAGATTCCTTAGAAAACTTGAATGGAACCACTATTTGACCCAGCTATCCCACTCCTAGGTCTATACCCAGAAGACTTAAAAACAGCGTACTACAGTGCTGCAGCCACTTCAATGTTTATAGCAGCTCAATTCACAATACCTAAACTGTGGAACCAACCTAGATGCCCTTCAATAGATGACTGGATAAAAAAACTGTGGTATATATACACAATGGAATATTAGTCAACAATAAGAGAGAATAAAGTTATGGCATTTGCAGGTAAATGGATGGAGTTGGAGAATATCATGCTAAGCCAAGTAAGCAAATCTCAAAAAACAAATGCTGAATGTTCTCTCTCATAAGTGGGTGTTGATCCATAATTGGGGAGAGGACATGGGAAGAATGGAGGAATTTTGGTCAAAGGGGAGGGTGGGGGAGGGGGCATGAGGGCAGTAAAGATGGTGGAATGAGATGTGCATAATAGCCCTAGCTTTATGTATGACTGCATATATGATGTGATTCTACATTATATACAACCAGAGAAATGAGAAGTTGTGCTCCATCTGTGTGGAATGAATCAAAATGCATTCTGCTATCATGTGTACCTAAGCAGAATAAATAAATTTTTTAAAAAAAGAAAAGAAAAGAAAAGAAAAGCCTCCACGCTGATGGGTTTGGGATTTGTTAAAAAAAAAAAAAAAAAAAGATGATTTTACATTGCTTTCTCTACATCCTTCCTTTCCCCTTCTTTATTTCTACCAGCATCTGCTCGTTCTTGGCTTGATGTCTACCTGCCAGTTCACTGGAAACTTCTGGTACTCTGAACAGACTCTGTCCACATTGTCTGCACTTCACTCCCCTCCCCTGTCCCCGCTTCCCTTCAGAGGCCTCTCCTCCCATCTCTCTAACCCCTCATCCCAGCTGGTCTGGCCCTGAGTAGGATGGCTACAGAAAGGATTCAAGCTCTTTTCTTCTAGCTCAGTGTTGGGAGACTTCATGTCACCTCTCCCTTGTTGATAATCAGGCCCTCTCCTAGGACCTCTCTTTTGAGGAAGATAAATTTTTTCCAAAGGGTAACAAAAGAGCATAAACCTTTGGGCTTTGGAAGCAGAAACAGTTTTAAAATCCAGTTTCAACTCTTTTCATCTGTTTGACATTAGGCAAAATACTTTTCCTTTCCACATCTCAGTTTATACTTCTCAGAGTTAGAAGGGGGCCTAAACCAGTTAATGCAATGAATCTGATAGTGTAAGCTTTGATTACGGGTGTTTATTACAGTGTGAGGTCAGACAGTGTGGGGAGCAGAGCTTAGGCTTGAGAGGCAGGTAGATAGACATTTGGATCCTGACATCAGCCATCACTAGCAAGTTGTTTTATTGCAGAGCCTCGATTTTCTCATCTGTAAAATGGGGTAACAAATAGTGCGACTTTGCAGAAAATTTCATGAGGTAATAGCTGTGGATCACTCATCACTCTATGATGAGTGATCATATTCAGAGAGAGGATGGAAGAAGCAAGTCCACACTGCTCTATGTTGCCTCCCTTTCATTCTTTAACAGTGTAGTCTGCTTTCTCCAGAAGACTGGGTTACTCTCTCACCTGTCTCCCAGAAGCTCAATGCAAAATCCAGCGAATTGGAGGAAATCTGCACTCATTCATCCATCCACTGATTTATTCATGCATGCAACAAATGTCTATTAATAGCTATTGCCATCCTTTCTTTGACCTCTGTGTGTTGGACTTTCTCTCAGAATTGACAGCCAGGCTTGTCTCCAAAGTCTCCTGCCTCTCCTTGTGTAGGTTTAAATTCAAGTCCTCAGCAACTCTTACTCTTCCCTGTCCTGTGTGTGGTCAGATTCTATGGCTACTTACCCACTGAGCTTGGTCCTCTCTCCTCTTACCTAATTCACTTACCTAATTTAGCTCAGAACTTTTGCCTTTAAAGCAATACTTAATCCCTCAAACTTATTTCTCCCTACTTCCTTCTTTTGGGTCCAGGATTCTGTACTATCCAACATGACAATGAACTAATTTTACAAACTATTCTTAGCTGACAGGAAGAAGTTTGAGGATATTATTCATCTAACCTATATATTCTGAGGATGTACAGATGCCAGACACGAGAGAAGGTTTTTTGGAAATCAGTGGTAAATTAGATAGAAGCAATGTTTATCTCCATGGATCTTACAGTCAAGAAGGGAAACAGAAAAGTAAACAATTAAAATACTGGGTGCTGATTATTTTCATAGCAAAGGAAGAACATAGGATGTGCACCTGATCCAGACCTGATGAGTTCTGGATCAAAGGCTTCTTCGCTGGAGCAATGCCTTAAGCATAAGAAAGAGATGGATGGAAATCAGTGATCTAGGCTAAGTCTAGAGCAAAAGCTCAATTAAAGATAGGCAATAACTTGTTTGTGATAATGGGAAGTATTTAGCATGGCTGGAAAGCAAACAGGGATTGAAAATAGATTTGGTGACAGAAGTACACAGGACCCAGGTTGAAAGCAGTTTTATAAGCTATATCAAGGATTTTAGATTTTATCCAAAGAACATTAGGGAGGCATGCAAGGGTTTTTAACAGGACAGTGACATCATCAAGTTTGGTTTTAGAAAGCTCATTTTGATTGAAAGTATGGAGAATGACTGTAACCATTCAGTTAGAAGGTTTCTGCAGAAATTTGGGTGAACAATAAAATGACTTGAACCAGAGAAGTGGAGGGAATTTGCAATCCTTCATGCAACCACTTGTTAATTTGTGTAAGAAATATATATATATATATAGACTCTATGTCAGCCACAGTGCTGAGTTTTAAAGCTTAAACAGTTAGTGGAAAAGACAGGGTCCCAAATTCTAGTGGGAGATTCTGAACTGGCTGTGATAAATGCTGGGACCATAATCTGGAGTATCACAAACTAGGGATCCAGCAGAGACTTGGAGGGTTCAATTGAAAAGGGATGTGAAAGAAATAAAAGCCAAGCTCAGATCTGAATCCACTATTGCATGAATAATAACACTTACTGTGTGCCAAGAACTCTCCATGGTATGGAAGATACAACAATGGAAAAGGTAAATTTCCTTAGGTCATAGAGTTTGCATTCTATTGGAAAGCTTCCTGTCTGGTCTTTTGATTCATGAGTATCAGTAGGAAGCTACGATAGTAGATGACAATGTAGAATTTTATGGGAATGATCAATTATGAGAAAGATGAGATGAAAGACCAATGTTCAGAGAATCCAGGAGAAGGAGCATATGTGGTAATAAACAATAAGCTCAGCTTTGTACATTCTGAGTTTGAGATCTCCAGAGATGTCATCCAAGACTTCTTAATAATATAATTGTATTATATAACGCACGTATAAGCTCCATTGCCTTAGACAAATTACTTAGTCGTTTTGTACCTGAGTTTTCTTCTCTGTATGATTGGGCCAATTTTAGCACCTACTTTGTTGGGTTGCTGTGTGATTAAATGAGCTAATAATATTTATTAAATGCTTAGAGCTATGCCTGACACATAGTAAGTATTAAGTGTTAGATACTGTTATATCTGGAACTAGGGTATGTATTTGGTAATCATACTGTTTATGTTCATTGGGCACTATACAAAAATGCCACATCCAAGGTTGGCATCATTAACATCACAAGTATTATATATTTATCTATCTTAATATCTGGTAGATATTAAACAAAGAAGGGTTATCTTTTTTTTAGTTTTTACAAAAGTGCTAAAATAGTAGTGGTCCTAATACAGTTGATTAGCAACACTACATATGTGGTATGAGATTTCCCAAGGACAGAGTGTCAGAGGATATGAATGACCTATATTAATACCTTAAGGATTATCAACAATGTTTAAGGAAAAAGAATCAAAATCTGGATAGAAGACTGAAAGGATCAGACCATGGAATTAGGAGGGAAACCAGATGCTCACAATTATCGTGGAAGCCAGGGAAAATGAATATAATGAAGACAGAATTGTAGAGTGTGCCAAATGGTGCAGAGAAATCCAGCAATCCATGGACTGAGGAATGGCCTAAGATTTGCCAGGCAGGATGTTTTTGGTGACCTCAGGAATAGAAATGGTCAGGGAAACTGGGCTGCCATGAATGAAAGAGTGTAGAGAAGATGATGCTAGATTGTGAAGAGGTAAGTAAGCAAGGTAGCTGGAGCAAGATGCAGGATGGATAATCACTTTTTTCACTTTATTTGAGGCAAGAGAACCATAAATATATTTAAATGCTGACTACAATAAAGCAAAAAAAAAAAAAAAAAAAAGAAATCAGTACAAAGTGATCAAGTTCCAGGAGGTAGGAGGGAGTAATTGATAGAACAAGGTCTCTCTGAAGTTTAGGAGAAGATGAGGCATTTCACACATACAATTCAATGATTTAATGGCGTTCTTCTGGAGGTGACTCCTCTTGTGGATCAGGAATTTCAGACCTGCTAATAGGAAAAACATGTTTGGGGAAAGAATCTGGTGGTCCTTCAAGTCACACACTGCAGGTGGTCATCTGTTCTTTGCAATGGTCCAAATCAGAAGACGACTCCTTTCCTGCAGTTTCTATACTCCATGACTGGGTCAATAACAAAACTTTTGGTCATAGATGATTGATTTTAAGCTGAAAGTTATTATTTCTAAGTTATCAAAGTTTTTTTGATCTTTGAATCACATGCTGTTTCTGCCACTACTTGGTTCCTTTAACTATAAATAAAATAAAAAGTGATTTCCTCAACCAATTTTCTATAGGATCTGAATCTGAATAAGTCATTGTTCCGTCCATCTCAGTTCTTATTTAAGTCATTCTCTTCCTATTTTCTTAAAAGAAACAAAATGACATGATTATTATCTTCCTCCTCAACATTAAAAACATTTCTCTATACTTAGAAACAAACTAATATAACTCATGTCAATTTGCAACTATAGAAACTAGGAGACAATTACTTTTGGAGAAGGCTTTCAGGATGGCCAAGAAAACACTTCTTGCTCTCCTGAAATTTCACACTATCCAATGACTTTGTAATTCCTTTTATTTCACTGAAACAATGTGATGTGCTATAATAAGAATTCAATCTGTTCTGATATTATTGCGTAGGAATATTCATCAGACTTCTAAGCTCAGACACGATTAGGTCTATTCTCTTCAGAGCCTTTCAGACTCCATTTTCCTATTAACTCATTTCTTATGTGACATTTGTGCATTAGAAATGCTTTTTTAGTTCCATAGACCTAAAACAGCTATTTGTATCATTCATTCCACAATGCCATTTATTTTTATCATTAGGAATCATCATCTTTGTCTTGTATTTTCTCTTTTCTTAACCTTTCTTTCTGTCTTTCTTTCTTCCTTTTTCTTTTTTCCTCTTCTTTTTTCTTTTGTTGATTGAGACACTGTAATTTGAGCTTCTGAGGGCAGTGTAAGGTGGATAACTTTGGTCTTGTGGGCCTGATTTGCTCTTCTGTAGGCATCCATTCATGAATGAATTTATTCAAATCCTTTATAGCAGAATAGTCTTGAAAATATTAATTTTATGGTATATTCCTTACAAAGAAGAGGCACCTAACAATTTCAATTCTCTATGATGATGAGGAGGAAACAGAAACAGGAACTTGGCATTTTTTGCCTGCCTCCTTTTAAAGTGAATCCATTGTGATTGGATCTCAATTTCTAAAAAGTAATGATTACTAAAAGTTTTTAAGTAATATTAATATTCAAAATAAAAATCATATTTATTTGTGCAAAATAGAAGTATTTTTTCAAATAAAGTCAGTGAAGAAATGATTGTATTTGTCATGGTCACTCAAAAATAGTCATTTGAATCCCTTGGCTGGTATTAACCTTTAGCTCTTCTGTGAAAGAATGGCAGGGGAATTGTGGAGTGGAGAGGTAGAAGTAGCCATAGAGAAATAATAAGTGTTTGTCAATTTCTACTGCTTTCCAAAGAGTCCAGTTTGCCCTTTGTCTTACTCCCTCCCCAGTGATGGTTTGTTAAAATTTCAAAAATTAAAACTTACTTGATCAAATACAACTAAAGCTAGCAGTGAGTTACTACAGAGCCATGATAATATACCCTAATATTAGGCTCAGTGACTCACACATGACTCCATCTCAGCTACAAGTTTGTCCCTCTCTTATGCTTGTCCAGCACTGCTTATATTTATAGAAAAGATCTTCAGAGAATATATTTTTAAGTTAAAAAAGAAACCGATGCTTGCTTTCAAGGCAACTTGCCCTGCAGTTTAAAAACCAATGTCAATCAAGCCACGAATAATTCATTTCCTTCCTATTAAACATAGAATGTACTAAATCATACAGCCTTAATACAGGAATACCCTTGCTGTGTTTCGGAAACCAGGAAGTTTGAAGAACTAGCTGGTCAGCAAAACAACTTCCCTGAATCACTGTGCAAAAGTGCACGCATACTCTGCTGGGAACCACTGTAAGCTTACGTCCCCCAGCAAGGCCTGCTATCTGTGAAATGTGGCTTCATGATATAACGGATCTTTTACTGAAGTTAAGATGCCTAGAATTTAATCACGTTTGGTGAGATGGAGCATTTGCTTTCCTGATTTGAGAAACAAACTGTCTTGAGAATGAATCTGTGGGATGATTCTCTTACACATCTTTAATGATTAAAATCTGAAAGTGAAGGTGAGAACATTCGTTTGGCAATACTTTCTAAATGGCAAAATTCTTTCTTGTAATTGAAATAATAACATTTCCAGATAAATAAAATATGCAAAAACCTCTTTCATATTTATAAAACAGTTGCATATGAATTAGATTTTGTGTCTGTATTTTATTCATTATGGTATAATTTGTGCTGAATACAATGGAACATTATCATGTGATATATGTATGTAGGTGCTGCATAAATGAAAAGTGATTAACAATAATCAAATAATTTTCTTTATGATTCTTCCTTCAGAAACAAACTGCAGGGCTGGAGTTGTGGCTCAGTGGTAGAGTGCTTGCCTCGCATGTGTGAGGCACTGGGTTCGATCCTCAGCACCACATAATATAAATAAATAAATGTGTTGTGTTCAACAACTAAAAAAGTATTAATAAAAAAAGAAACAAACTGCAGCCAAGTTCAGTTAGCTGAATAAAGATAATACTTTTAGTTTTTATTGATTAACAAAATAAGAGGCTTTCATTATTTGTCGCTGACTCATTTGTTTAAGTCTCAGGAGAACATTTGAACTGAAGGTTTTAGTGAAAAAAAGACATTAGCCATAAAAGTGGGTTTATGTCCACAAAAGCCCAAGGTTTATATTTATAAAAAATAATTTTAAAATAATAAAATCCATTTGGTCTTATTTATCACCCACAATAACTCAGAGGGTTCATTTCTCTGACAAATTAATATTATGTATGTCTTCCTTACTTCTGTACCCAATGGACAATAAAGTTGTTCCCATTTTTATTTAAAATATTTATAATCATGATAATAATAATTTAATAAAATGAGTACCCTTATATACTAAACTCAACAACATTTGTAATCTATTTGAAATGAAACAAAATTACTCTAAAGTATACTTGAATATACATTAAAATTCAGTTGCTATTAGGTTAATATTCTTGGCATATAAAAATGGAATGTAAAATTATAGGGTCATATTCTAAGTGATGTTTCACAGGGATTTTTCAATAACTGCATTTGAACCATCTGATAAAAGTTGAATTACTCTAGACTATATTTTATAAATTTATTTTAATTATTGTGGAAAATATACTGATACTAAGACAATAGTTGTTCATACTTGATAAGTTTAACTCTTATTCTCAAACATTTATGTACTAGTGTATCTTTTAAAAAATTCTACTATGGTTTAGCTGATTTCTCCATGATGACATTTTTGATGTCATGACAAGTAATCTATAAAAAAAGTCTAATATAGGTCCTTATTGAAGCATAGATTAAGAGAGATCTATGATGAATAGAATATGCCAATTTGTGAATATTGTACAAGGTGAAGAATATTCTAAAGTAAACATATGTCTTTAAAAATTGAACATATTTGTTTGAATATTATTGAACATGTTTATGTGGTAATTGAGTCTATCATAAGTAAAATGTCATATAGTTTTTCTGATCATGTAGACCATTTGTCTGAAACCAAAAACAAGGGAGCTAAAGGAAAAAGTATAAATAGTCCAAAATATCACCATTAAAGGAAACTTTTGAGTCCATTTTCCATCAATAGATAAGTAGAACATTTATTTGCAAAGGAGAGGGCAGGATTATTCACATTTTGATTATAGACTCTTTTCCTTTCTTCTCTGCCTCATGAAGCCTCCTTCCCTATTTTGGAAATAACATTTGAGTTAACATTTCAACCGGGACAAAGGCAAAGGGAATGTTAGCAAAAATGTCAAAAGGCAGACAAAATTTCTAAAATTAATATTTTTGCTCCTGTCCTTATATGAAAATAATAATTCTATTTTTTATGCATCTATTTATTGCCTGGTACTAAGCTAAGGTGCTCTGCGGGACAGAAAGTAAGTAGGAGACAAGGCCCAGAAAATTACAATCCTTCATCCTCTAGAAATGAATCCAAAGCAATTAAAGAGCATCATCATATCATGTAAAACTACCCAGAAATTATATATAATCTAGACACTGCTGAGAAAATAAATTTATTTGAGCCAAAGTGACCAAAGTGAAACTGGAATGGGTCTATGAATTGAGCTGAATGGTTCTGGAGGGAAGGAGAAGTATGTTGGCTGTAGGGGGAGGTGAGTGTGCACGTGTGTGAGTTTGTATGTGTGTGCACATGCACGCACGTGTGTTTATGGGGTAGTGATAAAGAATGAAAAAGAGGAAAGAATGAGAGAAGAATGTGGGTAGATAAAAACAGTCATATCCTAAAGGGTCTTAAAAATGAGCTTTGAATTTGATCCCATGTACACTTAGACACCGAAGATTCTCCAACAGTGAGGTCAAATTCTAGACCATTTAAAACAATGGCCTCATTTGAGTTTTGTTGTTGTTATTTATGACTTTCAGATTCTTCTATTCATGGAATTTTTTCCCCCTGGTACCACTGGTTCCTATCATTGGAACAACTCTACTATTCTCTTATTTCTTATGTAGCATCTCTTTGGTGATTATTAACACCAAATAATCTGTTCTGCTGCTGATTGTGAAATACCCTTAAGTGTATTTTTTCTGTCTTCTGCCACAGAGAAGTATCTATAGTAGTAAGTTGAGTCATTTTTTACAATGAACACATCCTACTTGTCCATGATTATCAACATAAGTCTAGTTTTAGTTCATTGCAAATAGAATAGTTCTTGCTTGAATATTTATGAGAATGTATTTTGTCATGTACATATAATTTCAGTTGATTTTAAGATTATAACAGAGCAAATTTTCCTTAGCAAGACTCAATACAGTAGAAAATGTCTTTTTCCCTTCTCATTTTTTCTCCTTAAAATGACAGTTTTTCATGCTCATGATGGAAACTCAAAGCACTGGAACTCAGGCACTGCAGAAAAAGCTCAAGACCTTCCAGGCATAACAAATAATAGCACCACAAAGAAGAACACAGGTTCTTTCTGCATCAGGGAACCGAGTGGCATCATATCTAGAGGCACTGATGCAATAATTGTACAGAATTTCCAATACATGGCTGGCATATCAAGACCATGTAAAAATAGGAACATTTGTTTCCTTGAATTATGAATTCTAGGATGAATATTTTCCATGAATGCCTATCAAATTCTTTATTAGTAGCTAAAAAGTTACTACCACAAGAATAATGTCTTTTCTAGTTCATTCTCTTAAAAGTCAACAAGCCACAAGACTCAAAATGTAAAAAGGGGAGTTTATAATAATTAAATCATTTTGCTACTGTAAGTCAGAATTGTAACTATAACTGCACCATTAATGCTAGCCATTAAAATCTAAGCCTTGAATTGACTAAAAATAATAGAAAAATACTTCTGCATTGAGTTGCTTAAAAGTCAACATCTTCATGCCTTCATGTAAGGCACAGCAGAAACAACTACAAAAAGACAAGTAAATGTATGTTTGTTTTACAAGTCGTGAAGACTAAAACCTAACAGATACCAGATTTGATTAAAGGATTTGTTTGGCACTCTGTACAACTTCTCGTACACAGTAGGTGCTTATTAAATATGTGTTCAAAGGTGGATCATTCTGAACTTACAAACTGTGGCAGTACTAAAACATCTTCCTCTATGTTATGTCTCATATATTTGAAATAAGAACTTGAAACAGGTTTGGTTCCCTCTAAAAGAAATCCATAAATTATTTATAATTGAAGACAGAACATTAAAAGGAATAACAGGGCACAAATATCCATAATTTGGTCATTTGCAGTGGAAGCAGAGCATCCAATCTGCCTGATTAAAATTAAAAGTGCTGTTATGAAGTTAGCACATGAATAAAGCAAAAGCCCATTGAAAGAGTAATTTAATGTGCTATGTATAGATACTTACCAGTGTTGATGTCAACAAGCTAAGATCCGCCTGGGTAGGAATCCAGTTAGTTTAAATATTGTACATTGGAAGTAACTCTCAGTGGACCACCGTCAGCTGTAGGAAGCTATGTTGGTTAGGAATAATCATGCCATTTATGTCCTGGAAACATCAGTGGCCCAGATAGACAATCTATAGATTTTTTCCAAGCCAGAGGAATTTCGTTATACAAGTGAATTGACCATGGCGTGTAGCTGATCAGCAGACCAGCTCCTAACACACAGCATGAAACCTTTCCCCCTACTACTCAGAATAATGAAATAGAAACTTGTTTACTGCTACTACAAACCTCACCAGGATGGAGTAGGAGAGGACAGCAGCTATCACTTCTGCAGATGGACTCGCCTTGATGCAATTACTGGGAAAGTAACAGGTAGAATAAGAAGAATGAAGCTCAGATGACATGAAAGCAGAGGGTTCAGATGGGCAAACCAAACAGCTTAAAAAATGCACTGGGCGCGGTGGCTCATGCCTGTAATCCCAGCACTTAGGGAGGCTGAGACAGGAGAATCATGAGTTCAACAGCGAGGTGCTAAGCAACTCAGTGAGACCCTGTCTCTACATAAAACACAAAATAGGGCTGGGGATGTGGCTTAGTGGTCGAGTGCCCCTGAGTTCAATCTCCAGTACAAAAAAAAAAATGCAGCGAAGGATGGCCAGGTGTGTAAACAACTGCTCATTTGTCAATAAAGAAGTGTGAGAACTGCCGAGATACATGAATACCAAGTAAACACCCCGATGGTGGATGGTGTAATTGTAATTTTCTCCATGAATCATCCCTTTACTATGTATAGATCTAAACACTAACATCATCAAAGGCTGTGGGGAGTTTGGGGGTTAGGGAAAGAGGTGCAAATGACTTGTCATACAGACTGGGGATTGTGTCCCTGGAAGGTGAACCTTTAAAGGCAGATTCTGTGAAAAGACTTTACCCTTCTATGATACTCAGCTATTTCCAATCTTTCCTTTACAGAATGTGACAAAACTGATAGAGTACTGAAGAAGAGCAGCCAGATCTAGGTAAAACTGTCCACCTGGTGTGAGCTGTGTAACCCGCTTTTAAAATCTGAGCAACGTTCTTGTAAAAAGTCATTTGAAAAAAATCAGATGGATTCTCCCCTTTCTGCAGTAACAGAATCCTACTTGAAAGTGTAGATGGGTTTTAGTAACCTACAACTGTTCTTTGCTTTCTTCAGATTCTCAGTGGGGAAGGAGGGCAGACAGTAAGGTGAAGCTCAATTCTGAAGGCTTGGAGCTCCGTCACTGATCCGTCCCTTTATTCCCTTTAGTCTCTTTCTTGTTTTCCTTTTTTTTTTTTTTAATTAACAGCACCAGCAGTAGCAACAAAGATAGCCAACATTTATGAATGTCAACTCTGTGCTTGCTGCTGTATTAAGTGCTTTAATCTGCATAGGGCCTATTACTACCTTGCGTAAATTACTCCACTGTGTTTCACATAGTGCTTAGTAATTACTGTTTATTATCTCACTTAATCTTTGAAGCAAATCTTTAAAAGTAGAAGTTGCTACTACTTATTCCCCAACTTACAGATAAGCAAATTGAAACTCAAAAAAGTTTGCCTAAATGTTTAAGACCACAGAGCTACTAAAGTACAGAATAATGACTTCAAGCTCCAAGTCTTGTGCTAACCACCATGCCATGCTGGCCCTCCTACTCCAGTTCCTAAGCTCCAGCCACATCGCAAGAACCTCTCTGATGAGTGGATCCCAGTGTTGAACACACCAGCAGCCTTTTGCTCATCTTAATATTCCCTCTATCCTAAATGGCTTCCCTAAGTTTGTCAAGCAGATGAAATTAAAATTATCCTTCAAGGCTTAGTTCAGTCAGCACCTTTTCTCTCTCACCTTCCTTTTCCCACCTTCACAGAGTAAATTGCTTGTCTGTGCTCTTTTAACACTTATCTCACACATCTCCCTTACGGCACTTACTTATCACATTGTCTCATAATGTGTTTATGTCTCTCCTGCTGGATGGTCATGCAGTTTATTACAATAAAAAGTAAAGTTTATTTAATATGCCTGATTCTCTGCTAAGGGCTTCACAAGGATGCACTCACTGAATCTTCTTATTAGCCCTAGAACACAAATACTATGGTAATCTCCTTTTGATTGATGAGGCATAAAAGGTTAAGTAATTTTCCAAAGAACCTGCATGCAATAGGCACACAATACATAATTGTTGAATTAAACTACACCAAATTAAAAAATTCTCTTCTTACTGAGGGAAATACACTTTCAATTCAACAATTTGTTTTTTGATGGAGGAGAAAAGAACAAATTCCTCTTTCATCTAGTTAGATTTTTTTTCTACCTTAAACTATGAAAAGAAGCAACTAATTAACTTTAGCTAGTTCAACTCAATTATCAATTCAGTTTTAAAATTTTTCAGTGCTATAATCATTTTCCCCATAGTATAATAAATGACCTGTTTCCTCCTCCCATGATCTTTAAAACTCACATAAGTAAATGCTACAGAATTTCATTGTCTATTCAAACCCTCATAAACTGGGACATGCATTACAGTATCAGTTTTAATATATATGTCAAGAATCTATTATTTCCTAAACCCAGAGAGAAAGAAAAGAAACTGCTTTCTGCTTCCAAGCCCAAACCTGGAAACCTGCCTTTCTGAAGATGATGTTGTACTGTGGCTCCAGAAGGATTTAGGGGGTAGCTGTGAATGCTGGGTGCAAACAATTATAAACCCCACACTACCTGTGGCTTCTTGGAGCCTTTTCCCACAACCACTCAAAGGCAAACACATTTTCCTAGCTTTCCTCTAGGGGCCTTTCAGGCTCTAGTCCTTGTATTAACTGCCTGATATGGTAAGAGTAAGACTGGCATTAAAAGCCTTTTAACCCAAAGGGTTTGAGCAGCTAATGGACATCATCCATTTGGCAAAAGGAGGTGATGTAAAAGCTCCTTCTCCATTTTAGAAACCAGGTCTTCCTTATATAATGTTTTGATAAAGTTAAGGCCTTTTGGCTCTATTATTATTATTTTTTAAGAATATAAGCATAAGCCGGGCGCGGTGGCTCACGCTTGTAATCCCAGCACTTAGGGAGGCTGAGACAGGAGAATCGCGAGTTCAAAGCCAGCCTCAGCAATGGCGAGGCGCTAAGCAACTCAGTGAGACCCTGTCTCTACATAAAACACAAAATAGGGCTGGGGATGTGGCTCAGGGGTCGAGTGCCCCTGAGTTCAATCCCCGGTACC
>PVHX01007100.1:0-28558 GCA_004024805.1 Geosciurus inauris
TTTTTTTTTTTGGCACCAGGGACTGAACTCAGGGGCACTCGACCACTGAGCCACATCCCCAGCCCTATTTTGTGTTTTTATGTAGAGACAGGGTCTCACTGAGTTGCTTAGTGCCTCGCCATTGCTGAGGCTGGCTTTGAACTCGCGATCCTCCTGTCTCAGCCTCCCTAAGTGCTGGGATTACAAGCGTGAGCCACCACGCCCGGCTTTCACCAATTGTCTTAATACATATCTCCACCTGGTGATACTTTTGTTGAAAGCTTTTGCAAAGGGAGGTCATTTGATGGATTTTACATATGTTTATCATATTATACAGGAAGACAGATGTGCTTCACTGAACAACCATAATCACATATGGTTAGTTATTTTGGCATATGTGTTGGAAGAAGACCCTCAAAATCTAGGGACCCTCATGATCTATAGCTACAAATCACAAAAGGAAGCAAATAGTGATGTTTCCTAATGGCTATATTTAATTTCACTGAAAATTTTCTGAAATTTTAATCTAAAAATCACAGCTAAGTAGTAAATTTATAAGTACTTAACTCTGTGTGTGTGCGTGTTACTAGGGACTGAACCCAGGGACATTTCACCATTGAGCTACAGCACCATATACCCAGGTTGCTTGCTCTCACTTGCTCTTGTTCTCTCTCTTATTCTCTCTCTCTCTCTCTCTCATCTTTATTGGTTGAACATCTGCTGTGGGCTACAGATGACCTCATTTTATGGTGGAAGCAAAGGTAGGAATAAGAGGCACATCTTGAAACCATAAGCAGAAAGGATGGTGGGACCAGGTCCTCCATTGATAACAACACTTTCCCAAGAACTCAAGGACCAATTGAGAAATATTTTGATACCTTTCAAGGAAAGAGCCCCAAGTGACCCAAGGACTTCCCATAATGCTTCTCCTCTTAAGGGATTTCCTCTTAATATTTCCCAGTACCACCACTGAGGACCAGTTCTCCAATCATGTAGATGCTGGGGACACATGCAAACCATACTAAACCATAGCAGAACCCAAAGGCAAAGGGGAAAAAGTTTGCCTTGAGCTGTCTTTTCTCCCTGACCTGTTTTTTTTTTTTTTTTTTTTTTTTTTTTGGTTATTTTGTAGTTTGCTTGTTTGGTTTTTGGTTTTGGAGATTGTTTTGTCAATATTTGTACAATACTAGCTGCCTATTTCGATAATTTGGGTAAAAGGACTATGCTTTGGAAATCCAAAGATTTAAGTAGAAGACCTACGTTGTATGACAAAACCTTTGGTATCTGTGAGCTGCTGTTGTTATTGTTCAAAAGAGACTGTTAAGAATCCCACCCATAATGTACCTCAAGTGAGATACAATGTATATTTTTGATTCATAAGCTATAAATCATATACACCTGATAACTGTGCATTGGCTTATAAATTCTCTTTACTTTGCATACCATCTAAAAATTTTGAATCATTCATTTACAAATTATAGATTTTACCTAAAATTGTAGATATCCTGTTATAAAAAATTAAGAGTTCTGCTGGACTAGATGTCCCCACAGAGGTCCCCAAGTCACCATCCTCAGCTCCACTCTGTTATTACATGCAGACGCTTTCCCTTACACATGTCACCCACATGGCCCCATAGGTACACCTCCTGTCTCCTTCGCAGCTTGTCAAGATATTAAAAAAGTATGACATGAAAAGTGAGAATGGCTTGGTCATCCCATGAGATAAGAAGTAGGATCACAGAGATTATCTCTGTTCTCTTACTCACCTCTGCTTTCTTGGGCTCAAAACAGGGCATGAGAATTTGTAGTGATCTTGACATTCATTTCTTGTGTTTCCCAATGAATCTGAAATGGCACATTTCAAGTGTCATGGAAGTATGTGGTATTTCTTGTACAGGATCCAAGACAGTTTGGAAATACCCACCCAGCAGGAAAATACATAACCCTGTTTTGCAGTTTCTCAGAAGAAAAGAATATTCATATTGTTAGGATCACTTGTTTGCTTGTAGCTTAAAGAAAACCAATTTAAACTTGTGTCATTTTTATTAAGTGCACTGAGGAAAGCCCATGTTGGCAAAATAAAATATTTGATACCAGTGTTACAGCCAACACTCTTGAGAGAACATGGACCTAGTTTCTAATTCAACTTCATTAATATTTTTAACTAAAATTACCAATGGTATTCAGTTTTCCATAGGAGAAATTCTAAATATGATGATATAATTTAAAGATTAACATTTTTTCTATATATTTCTAAGTAAAAGTCATTCTCCATCCTGTTTTTCAAGATAGAGTAAAAAAAATTATGCTTTCCTTTGAATTTTAAATGTTAAATATCAACTGGTAAAGAGGCTGGCAGAGAACATGGAAAATGATGTAGACATAAATGCTGTTCATTTACAGCTCTCTGTATTTTAAAACATTGCTTATGAAATAAAAAGAATTTGATAGACTGTAGAAAAATTGGAATTCAAAAATTTTATTAAATGACAAGAAAACAATTAGACTATAAGAAACACTGATTTTTTTTCCAAATCTCAGAGAATCATTGTTATCATGTTTTCCTCTCCCCTGTTTAGACATGATTACTTTATTCTGATGATGCAGTAATTATAAAAATGTGTGTTTATGCACATGTACATAGTGTATAGTTAGTCATCTAGATAACTGTAATTTTTTTCTGCAAATATACTTGATTTTCTCTCATAGCCCATTCCATACTGTTGTAGATTATTTTTAAAATTTATTTATTCTAATTAGTTACACATGATAGTACAATGTACACAAGTGGCTTCTCATTCTTGTTGTGCGTGACAGAATTGCATTGGTTGTGTAATCATATATGCATGTAGGATATATGATTCATATATATATCAAAATTCATTCTACAGTCTATCTTACTCACATTCCCCCTCCCTTGTCTTCATTTCCCTTTTTCTAACCCAAAGTAGTTTTATTCTTCCCTTACCCACTCCCAGCCTTAGTGTGAAATTAGCTTCTGCATACCAGAGAAAACATTCAGCCTTTGATTTTTGGGGGACTGGCTTATTTCACCTAGCATAATATTCTCCAGTTTCATCTCTTTAACTTTAAATGCCATAATTTCGTTTTTATGACTGAGTATTATTCCATTGTGTATATATACCACATTTTCTTTATCCATTCATCTGTTAAGGGGCATGCAGTTTGGTAACATAGCTTTGCTATTGTGAATTGAGCTGGTATAAACATTGATGTGTCTGCTGTAGACACAACTGTGACATTGATGTGTCATAGTTGTAGTATGCTGATTTAAAGGCCTTTGAGTATAAATCAAGGAGTGGGATAACTGGGTCAAATGGTGGATCCATTCCAAGTATTCTGAGGGATCTCCATACTGCTTTCTATAGTGGTTGCACCAATTTGTGGTCCCACTAGGAGTGTATGAGTATACATTTTTGCCCACATCCTCACCAACATTTATTGTTGCCTGTATACTTGATGATTGCCATTCTGATTATATTGAGAGAAACTTACATAAATTGAAATATGGAGACTTTGGATGTATACTCAGGTATTAATAGATTCTCATTTTTATGACATAGGTGTCCCAAATCTAGAATAGTTCCATCATTCAGAAAGTTTCTTACTGCTTCTTGTAATCCAGTTCCTATACCCCACACCTACTCATCTGATTTCTGTCCTTGCTATCAAATTTCTTCTGAAACTTCATGAAAATATACAGCATTTATGTCCAGCTCTGTCATTTAATATGTTTTACAAATTTATACTATAGTGGAGCACATTGCCAGGATTTTTTCCCCAAGTACTATTTTATGAATATATCAGAATTTATGTATTCTCCTGAGATAGGTTTTTCTATTGCTTTTCTTTTTGGACCAGGCTATGAGCATTTATGTTCACATCTCTTTGTGGACATAAGTTTCCATTGTGCAGGGGGAGTGGAAAGGTGTGGTTTAAAATTCTAAGAGTAAAATAACTGGATTGTAGGTTGATTTATTTTTAATTTTGAGAAGAAATTATAAAAACAGTCTTCAAAATAGTTGTGACATTAACATTCTGACCAGGAAAATATGATGGTACCATTTGATACATAACCCTTACAAAAATTTGTGTTATCAGTCTTCTTCATTTTAGTCATTGAAATGGAAATGTTTTAATTTGTCTGACTCTGGTAGTTAATAAAGCTGGACCCCTTTGAATGGGTTTATTGGCTTAAACACACAGCATATCTTTTTATGTACAGGGTCTGTTCAAAATTTTTCATCCACAGCTTTAATTGTGGCATTTTTTTGTTGTTGATATGTGGGAGGTTTTTTTTTTATGAATTCTAGATATGAGTCCTTTCTCACATACAAGTATTACACATATTTAATCCTTATCTTTTTCTTGTTCTTTTTAGATATACATGATACTAAGAGTGTATCTGGACATATTATATATACATGGAGAATAACTTATTCTAATTAGGATACCAGTCTTGCAGTTGTATAAGATGAGGAGTTTCTGTGGTGGTGTATTCATTTATGAACATAGGAAAGTTATGTCCAATTCATTTCATTGTCTTTTTAAATTTCATCTCTTTTGATTGCTGTTTCATTTCTTAGTTTTTGAAGACTTCTGGTGAGCAACTGCTTTTACTTTCAGTGACATTTATTCATTTATTTTTATTACATTCAAACTTTGAGTGTCAGAACTAAGGAATTGCTGTGTGTTTCAAAACAAATAAAAGCATTGTAGGTTTCTCAGTTACTTAGTTTCATGAAAGTCTTACTTTTCTTATAATATCTTGGTCATTTGAAATTTTACATTTTCGTCTGTCAGCTTATAGTTAATTTGCTTCTGTGGTAGGAAGTGAATTTGTGGTTCATTTCACTTTGAATATTTATCTATTGTTTTCAATATGATTAGTATAAAAGTATGCTTCACCTCACTAAATTGTATTCATGATTTTATTAACAATTAATTGGCCATATAAAAATCAGTGAGTTTCTAGACTTGATTTCTTTTTATTTTAATTTATTGGTTCCTTTTTGTTATATATGACGACAGAATACATTTTAATATAATTATACAAGCATGGAATATATCTTATTCTAATTAGAATTCCACTCTTAGGGATGTACATGATGGTGGAATTCACTATGTTGTTTTCATATATACACATGGGAAAATTATGTCAGATTTATTCTACTGTGTTTCTTTTTCCTATCCTCCCTCCCTGACATCCATTCCCCATGAAGTTCTATTTTATCCCTTATTTCCAACCCCCTTATTATGTGTTAGTTTCCACATATCAGAAGAAGCATTTGACCTTTGGTTTTGGGGGACTGGCTTACTTTACACAGCATGATAGTCTCCTGATCCATCCATTTGCTAAGTAATAATCTATTGTACATATATGTATATCCGATTTTCTTTATTCATCTATGGAAAGGCACCTAGGTTGGTTCCAACTAGGCTTGATTTCTTCAACTAATGTTTTCATCCCTATCTGAATGCTACCATCTTGATTATTGTATCTCTATGGCAAGGCCTCAATCCTGTTATCAATAGTTTTGATTTCTATATCATTTCAACTTTTGCATAAATGTTTCAAATAACCTGGTTAATTTTTCACAAAAAATTTAGGAATTTAAATGTAGTTACATTGAATTTATAATAAATGTGGTAAAAATTGGAGAAATAAATGTGATAAAAATTAAAAAATGTTATTTTTTAATTTAGGAGATAATGTATCTAACCATTCAGGCCTTAAAAATTTCTCATAGCAATGTATTTTATTTTGCAGAGTTGTTCAGTGTATACATTCATTAAATGTTTTTAACCAATTTAAGTTGTTTGACATTATGAATGATATTTATTTACTGGTGGTACATAGAACTACAAATCATTTTTCATAGTGATCTTTCTAAGCATGCCAAATTTGGTTTTACAAGATGGATCATTTGGGAGAAATCCTTTGGATTTTCCACCAAAGTAATTACGTTACTATGATTAATTGGAATTTTATTTTCTACTTCTAATGCTTGTATTTTTAATTACTTTCTTGTTTTCTTGCAATTGTTAAGGCCAAATAGATATCAGCAGACACAAATAGTTGTTGATTTCTTCGTTTTAGGTGGAATTTTCTTCTTCTACTCTTAATATGGTAAAGCAAATTTCCATGTTAAACAATTTACATTCTTGGGATAAATTCCTCTTGGTAATGACATACTATGTTTTCATGGAATGTAGGATTCCATGTACTAAAATTTTTTGAGGAAGTATGTGTCTGTGCTCGTGGGTGATTTTGCTTTCTAATTTTCTTTACATGTAACGTCTTTGGAATCATGCTATTATGGCTACATGAAATACATTTGTTTAAGATGACCATTTTTTCTTTAAATATTTCGTAAATTCATAGTCAAACAATAGTGAACAGATTTTTCTGGGGGGGATAATTTTGTTTTCATTACAAATTAATTTTATGTAGCAATTATACGATCTTTGAGCAGCATTCTCGTTTTTCTTGTCTATTTTGGTAAGTTGCATTTTTCAAAAAGGCTTCATTTCATCTGCATTGTCTAATTTATTGACACAAAATTACAACAAACTATTTCATGATTTTCATATCTGAAACCTAGTGCAGTTGATTTTTTAAAATTTTGTGTTCTGGTGTGTTTTGTCTTTTTTCACTTGATCAGTTTTGCAAAAAGATTATTATATATACTTTTCAAATAACTTTTATCTGACTTTGATTATTCTTTGTCTATTTTCTACTTTGTTGATTTTTTTGCATGTATTATTTCTGTCTACCTATTTGGACTTAAATTCTTCTTTTGTTCAGAGGAAAATTATGTTCATATATTTTTAAAATATTTTAAATGTCACAAAAACTGAGAACCATAAATATTCCCCTAAATAATATTCTAACTGAATATCACAAATCTTGTGGGATTTTTTTCTGTACATAGTACTTTTTTCTTCCTTTTTTTTCTTATTATTTTTTAAAATTTTGAGTCAGGGTCTTACTAAGTTGCTGAGATTCTCTCTCAATTGATGAGACTGCCCTTGAACTTGTGAACTTGTTATTCTCCTGCCTCACCCTCAGGAATCACTGAGGTGAAAGATGTGAGCCACCATGCCTGGCAAAAATATTGGTGATATTTTCTCAATTTTTTAAACCTATAAATGCTTGGAAGCATGTTGGTTATTTTTCAAATTTTGAAAAAACTTTCTGTGTAGCCTAACATGTAGTTACAAATTTATTTTCTTGAGGGAAAATATTCATGTTTTGGAATGTATTGCTATTTAACTTATGATACATCTTTGGGAACACAATGTATACTTCAAGAGAATCTGTTTTCTGGAACTTGGGATGGAAGTTTCTACAAATCATAACTACTTTAAACTATTTCATAAAGTTCTGCATTTTTCTGTATACTTTTATATTATATGCATTCATTTATCAAGAATTTATTTTGAGAGAAGAGAGTTAAAATTTCCAATTAAGTCATGGGTTTGTCTTTTCCTATCTTTCATTCTATATGAAATGAGTATTGAGTATTTTGAGTATTTTGAGTATTTTGAAAATCTGATATTACTGCATCTGTACTTATGATTTTTTTTCCTGACAAATTTATTTTGGTGCACCATTGTGAAATTACTTTCATTATATATTGTAGAATTCCTGTCTTTGAATATTTTATACAGCATACCTCATGCTGACAGTGCTGAATATACCATTCCTTTTTTCAACATGCAAGCTGTGTCTTTATTTTTAGTGTGCCAGACACTTCTGTGGTTTTAATGTAAATTCCTGTATGGTTTTACAGTTTTTCTATCTAAATAGGCTCTAACCTCTGCCTTCTCTTGGGCGAAGAAGCTAAAATACCTGATCCACGTTCTTGACTTTCTAGCTCTTTGCCTTTCAGGACTTTGTGGAGTATCTCTTATCAGTTCATTTCAGAGGCCCATCACATATTTTGCAGGAGTTTAAAACTCAGACACAGAGTTCCCTCTTCTCAGGGTGTTGGGATTTCATCTGTTTCAATGTGTGGCCTTTCTGATAGTTCCAAGTCCCTTCCTCAAACACCCAAGCCATTAAATCCCACCATATTCTGTTGAGCTTAATAGCCTTGTACATTGAGGATGGCCTTCAAGAAATAAAAATCCATATGGTTGGATCTTACATGATTCACTTCTTTCAAGAGTCAATATCTGGTTCTAGCCTGCTTTGGGTTATTGTCAGTAAGTTTGTAGTTCTTAACTGTTAGAAATTTCATCCAATTAAATCTAGAACTAAAAGTGCCTCTTCTCTGGTAGCAATTTTCCCTGAGATAATTGAGATTAAACTGTATAAAATAAGCATGATCTCCAAATTTCAAGGAAAATCCTCCTTTTCTCCAGGTTGTGTGAGGTGATGTAGCACCACAATTGGCCACCCACCTCTCTGTGTGCCAACATTCAAGTTAGTGGAGAGATGACTACAAACATCTTCAGTGCCATCCAGGTTGACTAACCAGCCTCTAGGTTCAGGTTCATATCAGTCACGCTGAGAGGGCCTTTCAGGTTCAGAAGTAATCTCTACAAATTTGTTGTTTCTCTTATTCATACAAAGGCATGCTTGCCCCTGTGGCAGAAAAGTATTTTATATACCTACCATTGCATCAAAAGATAGGAAGGTTTTGGGATATTTACCTATGCTAAATCTTTGGCCATAGACATCAGAGCAGAGTTGCTTCTGATGATATGTGCTTAGATTAGCCACATCCCTAAATCAACTCTTCTCTTGCAGCTTGGAAGGGTGTAAGGGTATTCTAGGGCATTGCTATTCTTCTGAGCATCTTTGATGGAAAATAAAAAGTGCTCTGTGCTCTCTATGCCTCAAAATTATCTGTTATTTTTATCATACCTGACCTTCTCCAGCATCACATTTTAAGTTTCTTCTACTTCAGTGTAAGTGATTTATATCCCGTTTTGAAGTCTGGTGTGGGTTGGATATTAGAGGTAACACATTTGCTCACAGGACATTATCCCAGTTTTTTTTTTTTTTTAAATTCCATAACTTTGACATTTTAAGTATTGGAATTACTTTGCTTACTTTTGCCCTCTGAGATTTAGGGAAACCTTCCTTAGGGCTTTACATGTTCATTTCAACTGAAAACAATTTGTAGAAATACAATGGTTACTATGTCAAGTACCTTTCTGTCACAGGTGAATATATGCCTTTGTATGAAGAAGATAACAACAGAAAATTGTATAGTTGTTCCCACAAAAACACAGCAAACACTGGGATCTAATCAATAAGTATTCTTTCATACTTCCAACCATTTAAATACTTTCATTCTTATTCTGCCAACTGCTGGGAAAGAAAGATGAATAAGGAAGACAAAAGTCTTTATTACTATGGATACATGATGGTTGAAGGATACAAGTAATGTTAAACAAGTAAGTAAAAGTACACAATCAGACAACTCAATTTTCACATTAGTTATGTGAAAAACATTTACATAAAGAATAGAGAGAGACGAAGTGATCCGTTTTGGAGAAAGTGTTCAGATAAAATAGCTCTGAGGAGGTAAGATTTTAGCAAAGGAATTAATGAGGATGGGAACAAGTCAGGATGAAATTTTGGGGAAAATGGGTCCCGGCTGCTAACATGGACACTCAGGGTGGATCTAGACAGAAAGTCACCATGGCCGGAGAGAGTGGCTGAATGGAGACAGAGGAAGGTGCAGTGTGAGGCTCACTTTCCCCATCCTGGGAATTGCCATCAGTTCATCCCAGGTGCCTATCACAATGATGGCTATATATCCTTTGACATGAGAATAATTGAAGAACACTGCCATACATAATCTGAGGAGCAGTTTTATCTTCACAAAACCTTCCTGACATCAGTCCCTCAACCTGGCTTCTCTTTTACACTAAAGAATGTTTGAATTAATAAAAGAACAGATGAGTCTTTGTACATACACAAGGCTGCTAATATTGGCTTCTCTTTTTTCCTTCCCTAGCTGAATTATTTTCATTTACCAAAGTTTCCAGACATACCTGTGTTAACAGTCTGTTTGGATTTCTGTTTTGAGAAAGACTTTGAACACAGAGGAAGTCAAATATTAAGGATTTGAACTCAAACTTACTCTGTCTTTAAAATGCCAAATTCTAGCACTCATGCCACTATTACATTCACTATCTGCACTCCAGTCTTAGACAGAATTAATTTTTCCTTTCCACTTAAATGGTCTTTATATCCTCCCTGATTGTGCTGGAAGCACCAAAAGGCCCCATCAATTTAAGAACAGTTTAAATCTAGTTGCTCTCTCAAAAAAAAAAAATTCTACTTTTTTTCTGTGTTACAAAATCTATTAGGTAAGACTTACGTTTACTATAATGAGACAAATAACTTCTTGCTTTGAATTGAGTAGTACATTTTCCCTACAATTTAATAGCATTTGTTACATGATAAACTAGTTACGAAATGCCCACATATAGATTGTGTTCACCTGTTTCTGATAGACATAAGGAACACCTCCATGCTTCAGGTAATCTGTGATTATCCAAATTCTATTGCTGATAAGGACTGAAGAAATATATTTTGGATTTAGAAGGAAATGACATAATTTGATTGACTTAGACTCACTACCAGGCAAGCACACCTGTAGACACCTGCCTTCAGGAAGATAAGTTTTAGTAGGACAATAATAATAGCTATCATTCTCCCATATATGGAGATATTACTTCTATCCTACAGCAGCAGAGCCTCTACTCTAATATTTTTTTCAGTGTTCCTAGTTTATCAAAACCAATTTTCTGAGTGACTACTAGGGGCTAGATATCATTTTAGACACTGAAAATAAAAAAGAAGATACATTCAATTCTTATCTGAACTTAGAAGTAGGAGAAATGAGCTCATGTACAATGTATATGACTGATTCTCTTTAATACATTCCTATTGTTATGCTATGAAAAAAAATATTAGAAAGCCAAGAAGTTCTATCTTAGATAGAAATTGTCCTGGGAGAACTTTGTAGAGACATGGCCCTATGAGCTGTTTCTTTGGAGGTTATGTCAGGTTGAGAAGTGGTTTGGATCCATTATGGACTTAGGAAATGGTGTAAGAGCCTGTGGACACCTGCTGTGTCACAGAGACATCAAGAGCTTGTGGGGGAGAAAAGGTAGGGGAAAGAAAGACTGATGGTAGACTATGAAGTCATCAGAAGCCATTTTAAAATCTTTAGAATTCACTCTGCAACCATGGAGGAAAGCTGAAGTTTTCTGTATTAATGGGAAGTGAGATCAAAGCCTATGGTTTTGGAGATGACCTTGATTGGCAGTGCCCAGAATTAATAATAAAGGAGTAAGAGATTCAGTTTGGTGTATCAAACTGATTGGGTGCAGATAAAAAAATGTGAACACTTTCAAAGTGTGTTCTGCTTGCATATAAGTCTACATTAAAAAGAGATTCAAACAGAATTGGAAAACTCTACATATTTTCTTAAAGTTTGTGATACGTTGATGGAAAATAAAAATATCTCAGAGGACTTAGAGTCAATATATAGTTCCTATATTTTTTCACTAATTGTTTCCTAAGCTTATTTAACCAGAGAGGTTAGTGAGGACTTTGACAAATATAGAAACTCCAGGGAAAACAACTGTTCCAGTGAAAACACCATTATAGAGCTAATTTTGATAGGTGTACCTTGTGCCAGTCACACGTTGAACTAGCTTTACATGTGTCTTAACATTTATTTTTCACAATAGCCCTGGTCACAAAACACACAGCACTGTGCTCCAACATGGAGCCCAGGAGAAGTGAGGAAATGAGAGGTAGAGTAGTTTGTCAAGGTGGCAGAGGTGACAAGGACTGGGGCCAGAATGTGGACCAAGGAAACCTGACTCCAGTTCCCTTAGTCCACTGAGATCCAAGGTTTCAATTCTGCAACTTTTTCAACACAAACTGCTACAAGTGCATTAAAATAGGTTGGAAAACATGATCTAGAGCACATGGAAATTATTACATCAATTTGTAGAAATTAATACTATTAGATTACATAATATGTAGGGTATATTTTAGTTTTAATACTTGTACCATATAAGATGTGGACAAAATGGGTTAAAAGATATGATTCAGCCACCTCCCCTTTTGCTAGATTTTTGCCCCTGAAAAAAACAGTTCAAATATTGTGGTAAGAAAAAAATTTCTATGTACTATACATTTCCATTGGAAAATAAAAGGAATTTTTTCAACTAGGTAAGAAAATTCATCTTTTCTGTTTTTTAGCTACTACCTTGTTCAGCTATCACCCTAAATCTGTGTTAATGACAGATCCTTCTTGTTTGCTTCACTGTTGAGAATGTCCTTAACTGAATATTTATTCTTTTATCCATGCTAATACTTTCAGTCAAATGTTAGTAGCCACGAGTTCACTGGATTAACTATGTGAATATTTTCAATGTTTTTGATGTTCCTGAAATAAATTCTATAAAATAAGTCTAACAAGTTGTGAGAATATTTATCAGTAATGTTGGATAAAGTCTCTTATTCTGATACTGGGATATATCAGAGAGCAGTAGATAACTGAGGGATTCAAAACCTATCATTATCCACCCAAGAAAATAGAAGAGTGGTTATATAAGACTAAATGTGGCCTCTACTGTGTGACCGTATGGGGTTTGCCATAAACTGCCAGAAAACACCAACCTGATCATTGCTAAAAGTGTTTATTGCTTTTCACAAAGAAAACAAATATGGGAAATGTCATACCATTTTCATTTTATAAGTGATGGAGAGCTTACAGGGATCAAACCAGGAGTTGCAGCTTTAGTAGACACGTTAAAGAGCAAGGGAGCCAAATGCAGAGAGGTCTGTTTGACAAAGATCCTAGTGTCAGGATACTTCAAGAATCCTCCTGTTGTCAGTAAATGGAGGAGAGACTTGGATGTCTGTGCTGTAAGGTGATTCCATTTGCAGGGGATCTGGGTGCAGGCTTGGGGACATACACAGATGCATCTGGGCAGTTTCCACACACAAGGGCCTGTGCATTTGTCCAGAACTGTGTTCTGTCCACTCCTTAGGCTGCTCATCTCTTGCCTTGCTCTAGGGGATTTCTGTCAGCAACAGTTAATCCACTGGCAGGTTAAGTATTCCCTATCAACCTGAAGCTATTCTAGGGCATGTTCCTGACACGGTGTTGCAGAATTCCCACTAATGATTATTTTTTCTTCCATTAGTTATGACATTTTCCCTCACTGTTGCCTATATTCTCTTCTCCCAGATACATGCACACGAAATATAAAGGCAAGCTAGTAGTTACGGGAGATAGGGATTCATTTTTTTTTTTTTTTTGCATTGAAAATAAAAATGCAAGTTTTTTCCTGAATTGAAATTGAAGATCCAACTTTTAACCCACTAAGTTAATAATCTAAATTCCTTCTAAATATTTAATTCATCTTTATAAGCCTGAGTCCCTGCTTCTGCTCTTAGCTCACCTTCCACATCCTGAGCTAGAGTACTTGAAAACATTTTGACCGTTTTGTGCTCTTTCACAGATATTCCCACATGTTTATGATAACTAAGTTTATTTTAGTAGTTATTTCTCCATTTTCACTTTAAAAGGAGAAACTCTACTCAAATAATTTTATAAATATGATAAGCTCAACATTAGATCAAAATCAGTATTGTTAAAACAGTGACGAAAAAGGGTATCAAAGGTTCATCATTTTCTCTTGTGTACAGTGAAAATGTGCCCTGAGTTATGTCTTTTTCTAGTTCAAGAAATATCCATTATATGTAGGTAAAATGTGAAGAAAGTTCGTTTTTGTCTTCAAGTGTTCAAGTTGGTCTTGTGATTGAATCTACCTGAATTATTACTGATTGATACAGAAGAGATATTCATTCTGTGACTCATACTTTTTTAGAGATTACAGAGGAAAAAAAATATTAGTTAATTGTTTTAGTCAGCTTTCTTTGCTACTGTGACAAAAAGGACCCAACCAGAACAACTATAAATGAGGAAAGGTTTATTTGAGGGCTCACCTTAGTCCATAGATGGCTGGCTCCATTCCTCAGGGCTCCAGGTGAGGTCAAACATCATGGCAGGAGTAGATGGCAGCGGGAAACAGCTCACATCACAGTGATCAGAAAGCAGAGGGAGAGAGAGATTCCACTCCCCAGATACAAATATACACCCAAAGCCACGCCCTAATTCCCACCTCCTCCAGCCACACCTTCCCATTTCAGCCACCACACAGTTAATCTCATCAGAGATGAATTTACTGGGTTAAGATTCTCACAATCCAATCATTTCTCCTCTGTACCTTCTTGCACTGTCTCACATGTAAGCTTTTGGGGGTCACCTTACATCCAAATAACATTACATCACCTTACATCCAATAACATTAATGAAATAAGATTTTATTTTAGTTCCTCCTTCAAATTGAGCATTTAAGCTATATTTTAAAATTTTATTCTCAGTGTTGGCGGGCACGGGGTGGCGGTAGCTGGGAAATATGTTTTGGTGAGACCAGCACTAAATGACCAGATTGAACAGAGAGAAAAATTCAAAGGTATCTCAGTCTCAAAAGCATGGTAATATCATGAGTGAAATTGGAGGCTTTATGAACTGGGAACTGTCCTTGTTTCTATTTGTGTTGAATTGATAGTCCTATTAAGTCCTGATGAGTTTACCAGTTACGAAAATCAAAGTCATGAAAATAGATGAGAAATAGGTGACGTGTGAAGTGAAACTCCCAAAAGGATTTATCATCTGCATTTCTGAACATACTTAAGGTGACCACCAATAAAACGTACTGTGGGGCATTGGCTTAAGGATACATTGTAGTTTTGTTAGTGAAAGACATTTCCTAATGAAACAGGTGTTTCTCAGCTTCTACTGGAGCATGAGGCCTAAGCCTGTTTTAGTGTTAGCTAATCAAAGCAGGGGATGCCTGCTAGCATCAGCTCTTGAGGGTCCCAACCAGCAAAGCCAGATTGTTCTCTACCACTACCGAGCACTGTGTCACAGCTCTTAATGGCACTCTATGCCCTCCAGTGTTACAGCAGACCCCAGCAGCTCATCCCCAATTTATTATTCTTCCTGGGTTCTTATCTCACAAATTTGAAGAATGAAACCCACAGATGAGGGAGAAATTAGAAAAGAGTAGGATTCATTCATGTGGGAAGAAGAGAGAGTTCTCACGGGGCTGCAGGGGACCTGTTAGGGGTTGCAACTCTGGTATCCTAATCTAAGAGTTTATGTTGCTATTGGTCCAAATTTATACTAATCCAAGTTTGGAAAAGTGCCAAAGCTAATGGTTGGCTCTGCAGTATCCATTTGGGTCTATCTCACTTCCATTTGTCCACCGCTCCCTGGGAGGAGAGAGGTTGAGGTCATTGGATTGTAGAGGCTTGGGGGTTCTGGGCTGGGGTGCTCTGTGCAGCAGGTGGCAGCACTAGTCCCAGGCTTGGCTGCTGTGCAGCAGGTCAGCACACCACAGCTGGCCTCAGCCCTGCTCACAGTGCCTCAGGCCTGCACCAGCATGGTAGGCTTCCTGCAGCCAGTCTTCGTGGTCACTGCTGGCACTCCAGCCCACTCTGTCTTCTACTGTGCAGGCTCTGGGACAAAGCCTAGGGTTCTCTAATGCCTATGGAAATGACCATTTAATATCTTTCAGGGAAAACATTTTTTAGAGGCACTCTCTTTTCTGTGTGCTTTTTACTTGTTCTTTTTTTCCCTCCTGTTTTTAGATAAAAAAAAAAAAAGCAGTAAGTTTGTCTGTGGCACTTGTTCAAGGTAATGGATGCCAAGTCTAGAATCACATTGTGGTGCAGGTTTGGTCCCTGAGGACCAAATTCCCTTAATTAGAATACTGGTGGCTGGGTTGTACCCTAGAAACCAATTCATTAGTAAAATACCAAAGGATTTCAAATTTAAATGGTGCTTGTTTGGGAGTTTAGGTAGGGTGAGATGATATGACTTTTTATGTAACTTTGTGTCACCTTTGTCTAAGAGAGATTTTAAACATACTATTTTTGACTATCTTTACTTCTCTATAGAAGTTATCCATGGTGTCTTGTTAAGAGAAAAATATTCCTACTTGGTTGGTGTATTTATTGTATTTATTCAACCAGTACTTGGTACTTTATGCCTTTTCAGTTCCATGCTCAAATATGGGATCAGTGGCTGATAAAAAATATTCATGTACTCTTAAGGGAGGGCCTTTCCTCTTCTTCAGTGACAGCCTGGCTACTGCTGTTTCCTTCTGGTTCTGTACCATCAATGCCCAGCTGTGCTGTTGAAGGGCTCCTGTTTCTTAAGTATACCCTGTCCTCAGTGCGTTGTCCTGGCCACAGTATGGAAGGAAGAAAGGAAGCAGCGAAGAGAAAAGGGAGAGTATGTGGAAAAGATGGAATGGAGGGAGGTGAGGAGGGACGGAGAGAAGCTAAGGAACAAAAAGTCATGTCCATTGGTTTTTATCTATCCTAATATTTGTGGAACTCAGGTAATTCCCAAATTGAGTATACAAATAACAAGTTGGAGGAATACTCTTGCTGAATCTTCAGTAGATTAGAAATATGAATGTATTAACTTTTAAGCCAGGCACTTCGGATTTCAGCAAAGTTCTGATCAGCTTGCCAAAATGCATGGCTATTAATGAGGCTCCCCCTTCTTACTCCTATATCCTTTCTTCCCATTCATATTCGTGACCAATTCATTTTCAGCAGAGTCCCACAGGAATAGTAGCTTCTGTCACAAGTGGGAGACATATGATGTAATGCTCTAGGTAATTTTGTTAAACCCACTTAGCACCTAATCCACTCAAGTCAAAGCTGGTATTGGAGTTATCACTCACTGTACAGCAATTCAGTGGCCACACATCTTCACAAATTACTGCTACACATCCTCAGACTGCAGGCTGCGACAGCTGAAAATGGTACCTCTTCAACTCCTAATTTTCTATATTTTTATTTCATTCTTAACACCTATTTGCAGGCAATTAGCTTTTTTCCCCTTTTCATTCTTAGACTACTTTAAATTAGCCCATTTCAGGCTGATAAATGAGCCAAGTTACAGCCCATGAAGGAAGCACTGAATGCTAAAATGATGCTCATTGCTAGAATGGGATACAATGTATTTTATGCTCAGAGGCAAGGGATGGAATATGCACTTTTACCCATTTTCAAACCAATATATTAGAGTAAATATAAGGCTTGCATGGTGCATTATTGAAGATCTATCTAAAGACTCCATAGGTGACTAGGTAGCTTAGTCTGGGCAAGTTTCTTTTAAAGACAGTTAACCTTTTGCAGTGGGTCTTGTGGCTGTGCACTTCTGCTTTCTCTAGTTTGGGTTGTAATTCTCATACAGATCAGCAGTGAAAAATAATTAATTTGGAAACTGAATGGAAATAAGTAAAGGTAGGTTGGTACACCACTTGTTTATTTACACATCTCACTGGCTACTTTGGCTTCTTCATTGTGAGAATCCCTCTCTTCCTTGTCTGCTGATTGTGCAGGCAGGAAGGATTCCAGGCATGCCATTTCGACCCATTGTTCTGGAACAGTTGTATCTTGCATACCCAGTATTGCTGGTGAGGATGGATACTTACTCAGGCATTCTGGACAACTCAAATATCTCTTTTCAGCAAAGTTCTTAGATAAGCGTTTTGATAGAAAACTTTCTGAAATTTCAAACTTTCTTCTTCTTCTTCTTCTTATTATTATTATTATTATTATTATTATTATTAGTAGTAGTAGTAGTAGTAGTAGTATTTCAGACATAGTACTAAGTATCTCTTCTCCTCATAGATCAGGGTCATCGTTATACGTGGCAATCACTATCTTCCACTATACATGATAATGCCCTCGTGGATTTTGAAGCCTTTTTTCCCTTTCCTAAGTCATAGATTGTGGTGAATTCTTATGTCTTTTTTATTTCCTGTCCTGGCTGTGGCTGGCATCTTCTCTGCTAGCATAGTTTAAGTATGGCTGCCTGAGCTGCTCATGTTCCTTCTCTCCTTTAGAATAAAACTCAGGAGCTTCCTGGTAGATACTTGTTACTCTTCCATCAATTCTGTCTTCTCTGATTTCACAACCATGTCTTGGGAAGGGTTTGGTACCTCTAGTCAAACCTCCTTTGAAGTGAGCTACTAGAGGCTGTCAATTGGAGATGTCAAAGAGCCTGCTTCATGCTAGAAACATCAGATGTTCTAATAAACATCCACAGGAGCTATAACCTGATAACACAGAGGATGATAAAATGTAATAAATAGAAAGCTAATTTTGCTTTCACAAGGTTTTCCAGCACATTACCTTTCCAAGTTGTGCCCATAAGATTTGACATCATTCTAGAGTCCTTATATAAAAATTTGTTTGAGATATCTTGATAAAATTCAGTTGTAATTGTACTAATATTAAGAGGTAGTACCCTTAAAATGTGATCAGGCCACTAGGGCTCCACCCTCATGTGGGATTCACGATGGTAAAAATGCTGAGTGTGTCTGGCTTTTGCTCTCTAATCTCCTTCCCTTCTATCATCTGCGGTCACAGCACGAAGTCCTCCCCAGATGCCAGCAACTTACCTTCTGTTCATTATGGATTACCTGTCTTCAGTGATTCTCTTATACCAGCACACAACAGAATAAGACATCTAATAGTCTCTGAGTCTAACAATAAGATAAGGTTTTAGACTTTCATGGATGGTTAGAGAGTTTAGTTACTAATCTTGAACAAAAAATAATTTTTGTCTCTATGCCTATATTAACCTAGAGTGACTAAAATTTTAACATATATTGAATATTTTTATTTAACAAAATGGCTTTATACTTAACAGTATTATCATATATCATATATATTAAAGTCTGTATTAGAGCATGGGTCCCCCCCTTTTTGATTATTTTGGTAAAAGGGACCAAAAAAAAAAATCCTCATCTTTGTAGGATACATGTTATCTTTTATAATTACTGAAATATGCCACTTTAGAAAATACGTGATAAAAAAACTTTGTATCCTAAAATACAGATTCTATCATTCTTCTTTTGCTTTTCTTTCATTTTGTTTGTTTTGTTTGTTTGGTGGTCCTGGGGTTTGCCTTGTGGTTTTCATGCATGCTAGGCAAGTGCTGTATGGCTCAGCCATACCCACCAGCACTCCATTCAGTTTTTGTGTGTTTCTCACTTTGATTTTCTCCTTAGCCACTCAAGAATATTTATAAACTTTTCTTATTTCAACAAGAAATAAGAAATAAGGGACAATATATAAAACAGGCTCTGAGCCTCCAAACATAAGTTTGCCAATGCTTGTTAAAGAGAGTTTTAGGGCAGTACAAGTGACATGTTTACCTAGCAAGGAAATGTGAAATTTGCATGTGATATCAGGATTAGTAAAACTCAGAGTAACTGGGTACGTTGGTACATGCTTGTAATCCCAGTGGCTTAGGAGGCTCAGACAGGAGGATTGTGTGCTCAAAGCCAGCCTCTGCAACAGACAGGCACTAAGCAACTCAGTGAGACCTTGTCTCTGAATAAAGTACAAAAAAATAGGACTGGGGATGTGGCTTAGTGGTTGAGTGCCCCTGAGTTCAATCCCTAGTACCCACCTCCCAAAAAAATAACCTCAGAGAGTAATGGTAAGTAATTAATCCTAAATATAGTGATAATTTTAAAAGAAAATTTTCTGGAATATTTTATGCAATTTTTTTTGCTGTTGTGTTTCTCTCTTATGTATTGTTTAGACCAAGGTTTTTCAGACTTCAACATGCATGGAATTTATCTAGGCATTCTATTGGAAAGCAAACTCTGATTTAGTGTATCTTGAATATACCTGAGATTTTGAATTTCTAATAAACTCTCAGGAGATGTCAACGTTGCTGGCCCTCTGAAACCTCTCCATGTAGTAAAAAAGCCCATGTAAAAAACTGTCCACTTGAAAAAAAAAATCCCAGTTTGACGTGGTAAGTGATGATAAGCCTGTGCAGGGGACTTTAAATAAATGAAATGTGATGGCTTTAAATAAAATGTATAGCCCTTAAAAAATAAAACCTAAAAGGTATGAAAAAATTTTAATAACACATGAAAATGATATAAATGACTTCACAAAAAAAAATTGTACTAAGAGCCTGGAATGCTTAACTTGTTAAGCATATATCTTGGATTCTACCAAAAATATCACTTTTCATGAAGATCACAACTTATTCAAACTCTCTAGAAATTTTTTTGTCTTTTTTGTAGATTAATACATAACAAGTAATGAGAAATCCAATAAAAATTGTAAAGCATAAGAACTATTAAAAATTGATATATATGTTGCATTTGCTGTGTAAGCACATAAATATGCAAGTGTGTGCAATGTTTAAATGGCGTTTGGTCTGAGGATTTCTAATGTCAAGTTTCAATCCCATGCAAATGAAAGGGGCTGAATACATAAACCTGTCAAAAAATCGTGATTTTAATGGAAATGTCAAGATACTTCTGAAAGCCAATGTAATAATCCCTTTTATGCAGCACCAGGAAGGAGCCTATGATCCTAAAAGACTAACCTGTCACCCTGCACTATACGTTTCATCCTATTACCATCCCCAGCTCCATTATCTAAATGACCAAGCACTCCTTCAATTCCAGGGCTAAATGATGTCATGACATGACTATCATCATATTTATACCTCATAAAATTAGAAAGGTTATTAAACATAATTTGACCTTTGGCATACTCTAATAGAATCCTGATTTTTGCTTTTTTTTTTCACTTTTCCTCTTTTCCCCCTTTTTCACTTATTTCTCCCTACCCCCAGCCTCTCTCTCATTTCAGTTCTTCGTAATCTTTTTTTTTCTTTTAAAATAAATTGTTCACCACTTATGCAGACAGGTTGCATAACAATGTCTCAGGCTTTGTAAAATGAATTTTTTATTCCAGTGCTTCCTAATTACTTTACAACACTGCTACTCAGGGCATAGGAGTAACTTCCATTCAAACCTAAATTCAATGCCAAGTACATTTGACCTTGAAATTTTTGTAAGGCACTGGGTGATGCAGGGTCTGCAGTACCTCGCTTTTGTGCGGTCACTATTGTCTCTAGCTGGTACTGTAGCACAGAAGGCTATTAGCTATGTTTTTCTTTTTGGTATGCTCTGATCAAAGCATATTCAAACAGCAGATGCTTGGAGATGGACAGAGGTCATTCATTTGGTATGTTGGACAATTGAAAACAGAAGAGTGTTTGTCAAAAGCTTTATAGACTACTGAGATAACAACCTTTCTTTTAGCATTGAAAGTTAGTTTTAAATAAATTAAAGAGATAATTTATGTTTTGTAAATGCTTCAAAATAAAGACAGTGAACTTCTTTGTATATGTGGACTATATAATAATATAGAAAATAGATTCCTAAGTTTTCACTGTTGATTTCTCTTGTACTGAATATAAGTAGTTCTACAGTACACTAAAAAAGTTACATATTCCAAAGCTGCCTTGGTCCAGAATCTTGACTTTCAGTCTCATCTAGCATATTTTTAAGTTTTGGGTATTCTCCAAGCTTCCTCACTGACGTGTCCAGTGATGATGGTTTCCTGCATCCGAGACATTTTCACAATAGTTTTCCATTCAAGAAAGAAGTCTCTTCTTGCCTCACAGCTTCCTGTTCTCCTTTGATTCATTATGTCATTTATTTATACTCAATAGCTGTTAATTGAATACCTAGTATAAGTTGAAAAACCACAGTCCCTGCTTGCAAAGAATTTGTAGTCTTGTAGGTATATAGGCAAAAGAATAGATGATAAAAATATGATGTGATATGCTATCTTTTAAGTCTATGAATCAATCAATATATATTCATGAAATGAAAACTAGAAACTGTCATGAAGCCTTTATTAGACGTAGATGCAGTTGTGGATATAAATACAAACACAAATAGAGTTATTGGCTCCAAAGAGATTGGAAACTAGTAGGAGAAAAAATAATAATGTAAAAAAGAAACCCTTGTTACAAGATATTATATGATAACTGCTATGCATTCTTATTAGAGGCAGTAAGTCCATAGGAAATTAATCCTTCTCTAGAAAGTATTCTTACTTTGTGTTCAATATTTGTAATAATTCTTTCTTGGTCCCATATTTTCTTGATTCCAGAATGAATATTGTATCTCCCTGTACATTTTAAGAACTGACAATAGAAATCACTCTCTCTCTGGTCTTCATCAGTCTCTCTTCTTTAATTGGCCTCTATTTTTGTGCAGGGTGATTGCATGGGTCTGGTTGGGCTGCCATAACAAAATACCATAAACTGGTTGAAAGTCCTGACCCAGGTGCCAGGATTTCAATTGGGGGAGGGCTCTCTCCTGGCCACGTTTGCCCTGTATTGACACACAGATTTTCCTCTGTGTGTGTGTAAAAAGAGAGGGTGAGAAGGTGTGAGCTGGCTCTCAGGTCTGCTCTTATGAGCACACTATTCCATTCAGATCAGAGCCCCTACTAATAACCTCAGTTCAGCTTTACTGTTTCCTTAGAGGTGACATCTCCAAGTATAGCTGCACTATGAGTTAGAGCTTTGCCGTGTGAATTATAGGATTTGAGGAAGACACATATATTATGTCTCTAACAGTGATCATTATGATTAGTTAATTATTTTGTTTAATATTTACAACAACTTTGATAATTAAAATTTCCAGACACAAGGCAAAATGTCAGATCCCAGTTCTGTGTTTCAGTTACATGTTACATACTTTGCTGACAATTAACACACTCTGATAGATAAAATCCTGATTATCCAAAGAAAAGCATACAACATGGAGCAATGTCTGAAAAATATGAAACCCTCAAGTTGGCAAAAATGAGAGATTTTGTGTTGTACTGTTTTTCTAACTAGGGAAAATGCAGCGAGTGATTTATATTCTCGATTGGCAGAAACTAAAATACATATTTTATAAATGCATGTTTATGAACTATATTGTGTTTTGCCTCAGTATACATGATTTGTATACACTATATTCTTTTTAAGTTCAAACATAGATTAATGTCTGATGTGTGAAGTTTCCCAATTTATATTCAGTCATTTCACAGTTTTGTACTTGTAATCAAGTAACAATGGTCTTGTCTATGCTGGGAACATGGCTGTCACTCACAAAGGAACTAGAAACACATCAAAACAAGACAGCACGATTTATTTTTCTGTTTCTGATCCTAGTCTTTATTTTAACTTTAGCTGTCTCTTTTACATGTGAACATTTGCACACACAAACACACACACACACACACACACACAAACACATAAACTCGAACGCTTTTGTTTTTACAAACACACATACACACTTTTAACCAAAGGCACTGATTCCTAATTGTACTCTTAGTGTATATTTAGTCTTTGTGTACTAGGAGAAAAACAACAAACACTGAGAGTATTTGCATACCATTCCCCTTCTTCTATGAAGTAAGTTTCCAGGAGGTCTTGAGCCTACTCATCTCTGTGCCTCCTTCCTTTCTGCTTTGTAATATATCCAATGTACTTTTCAAAATTAACCCCCTATAAAACTGCTTCTTATCACATTACCCACTGTTCCAATACTTTATATGGTTTCTCATTGCTATGAAAATGCATAGCTTTTACATATTCTCATACCAGAGAGCATATTTCCCAAATGCCATATATAAAGCCCCTGGGATCTCACCTGACTCTTTCTCCTTAGTTTTTCATATTAGTCTCTATGTGTGTGTGTATATATGTATATATAATACTTTAAATATTACACATATATTACATACAATGTTTTATACATATTACATATATGTTTTTCTCTCTCATGCTGCTATTTATTTTCAAATGACTTGGTTCTTCAGCCTGATGCTTCTCCAAGAGACAATATTGGTATTTGAGAGTAATTTTTCTCATCTGGAGAACTATCCTACAGCTTCATAAGACATTAAAAATTCCTTAACCCTGTGTATTACACACCAGTAGAACCCTTGCATTACAGAGCAACCAAAATTGCCTACAAATGCTTCTGAGTACCACTGAATAGGACTCTTTGGGTCATGAGTAACAGAACATCTTCATGAACTTGAATGAAGCAAATAGGTGAATTTATTGGCAAATAAGACTGAAAGACTTAAAGGTTTATGATCTTTAGATACATATGAGCTTCATAAGTTCTAAAGCATTTGTTCTCATTATAGTTGTTTCCGCTTTCCTGTGTATTTGGACATGGGCTTTCTTTCATGTTAGTTTCCAGTAGTATCAGACTTAGATCCTCATAGCTCTATTTCAAGCAGAAAAGAGCATACTCCTCCCAGGCCAAAGCCCCAGTTAAATTTATCTTGACTGAGGTCATGATTCTTTATAAAAGTATTGCTGTGGCCAGAGAAGTACACTTGCCTGTTCACATCTCGAGCCTAGGGTAGAATGACGGACTACTGCATTCAGGGAAGTGGTACACTGAAGGTACATGGGTACTGTTACCAGAAGAAAGAATAGTCAGTGCTAGGAAACAAACTAACACAAGAAGTAACCTGCACAATATATGAGCTGCCCCATCTTAGGCAAAGAATTTCAATTCTGAGCCTTTTCTCCAAATCTGTAAAATGCAAATAACAACTATCTTGAAGATACATAGTATGAGATTCCATGTAAAGTTATGTAACATAACACTTGGAAAGTCAGTGCCGGCAAAATACAGCTCATTCCCTTTGGATTCCCCTCTAAGGTGGTCATCAGGGAAATTTTTGGTAAAAATGAACAATTGCAGGCGTGAGCACCATTCACTTAGAAGGACTCCTGAAGTGTCATGGTGGCACTCCATGACTTGAATGTAGCACATTTCTTCAGGACAGCTTTAGCCTGCCTCATCTTTCCATCCTTCTAACCCACATGGAAATGGTACCAATTCCTGTCCCAAACCTTGTATCACTAAAAACTTATTTTATTACGCTTGCCACTCTCAATTCTACAGTTATATTTTTTTCTATTTTGACTACATAATCTGCATTTAACCTTTAAAATATTTCTAATTAATCAGTATCTTGTTTTGAATTAAAGACACAGGCCAGGGGCTGGGGTTATGGCGCAGTGCTAGTGTGCTCGCCTAGCACGCGGGAGGCACTGGGTTCGATCCTCAGCACCACATAAAAATAAAATAAAGCTATTGTGTCCACCTACAACTAAAAAATAAATATTTTTAAAAAAAAGACACAGGCCAGTTAGAACTGTACAGATGCTTAGTTAATATAAGTCTCCTAAAGCAACTGCATGCACTGAAATTAGCCTGCACTGATTATACCTCACATTGTTGGAAGGGCACTAGATCTGATTGAATGCGGTTGGGTGTGTTGAGTTCACACACTAAACCATCTAACTCCTCAGTGTTCTAGGCTTTTGGACACAAAGAGAAAATGATGAAAATTATAGTATTTAGTGTCAGAGTCCCAGTTTTGTGTTGGTGAGTTGTGTGACTTTGAACAAGTCTCCTCATCTCACTAATCCTTAGAGTTTTGGTCCATAAAATAGAAATAATAATCTCTACTTTTCAGAGAGATGGAGCCATTGGAAAGTTGCACCAAAGTTCCTGACTAGTCAGTGATTCAGCAAATGTGTCTTCATGTTTTGTGATTATTATTTTTTTATGTCTCTGCTATTCTTGTTGTCCATGTAACCCTTGCCTGGACTCGTTCTTGTCATCTCAGCTAGTGGGAAACTTATCGAGTCCCTGACTTCTCATTCCCTGCTTTGCACACTGTGGTGCTATATAAGCAGCAGGACATGAGAGTGTGGAAGGATTAGTAAATTTTGAACATGGGCTTTTGAAAAGGAGAATGGAGATCATTAGGAGAATCTTAGATAAGAGGACAAATGTTCTGGGAAATTTTTATAGCTAAGTATTAAAAAACAAAACAAACAGGAAACCAAATATATACTTCTCCCAGAAAAAAAAATTAGGCTTTCCTCTGAATTTTGAAGAAGATAACATATATAATTTTCAAACATCTTGATAAATTTAGGCAAAACTTATATTTTTTCTGCAATCTGTTTAATGCTAAATATTCATAATAAATTCTGATATTATGAAACTTGAACTAGGAGCCAGAAATTGGGTCTAGGCCTACCATTTTATTTCAGCATTTTCAACTTTAGAATAATATGGTTGGACTAGGTAACATTTTTTATTTGATTCTTCATAGATTCTTGATCTGTTGGCAAATTTTATTTTATTTTGTTGTGATAGTGAAGGTTGAACCCAGGTCACTGTAATGTAGGGTTACATTCTCAGTCCTCTTTATTTCTCTCTGAAACAGAATTTTTTCCTAAGTTGCCAAGCTGTCATGGAACTTGTGATCCTCCTGCCTCAGCCTCTGAGGCACGGGGATTACAGGTGTTTGCCACCATGCTCGACTAGCATCAAGATGATGAGGGTAGTTGTCAATGCATTTACAAGTGTACATGTTCAGTGGATTTGGAGAATGTTCTCTAAATTTGCCAGGATTGGGTCTACATATTTCTGTTCTACCTAAAGTCAGACAAGGGCTGTCACTCTCTGGAAGTCATGTTCTGTTGGAGTATAGGAAGCAAAATAGAAAGAACATGTATAAGGGCAATGTGATAAAGAGTAAGTGACAATAGCCAAAATAGTTGAGTGGTCCAGGAAACTATTTCTTAGTAGGAGAAATCTGAGAGATTTGTGGATAAAAGAAATGGATCCACCTGTGTAGCTGCTGATGGAATATAGCAATACAGAAGGACCTTCAGAGGCCAAATCCTGGGACCCATCTGGCTGAGCAAGTTAGAGACAAAGATTGATAAGACTGGAGTATAGTAAGGTAAGGAACAGAGTTGGAAAAATATCTTGAAATCAACTTATATAGGTGGATAATAGTATGATCGGAGAATTCTGAGTTTTGATTTTATTCTACATGTGGAGAAGAGATATAATTTGTTATAAAGCCCTCTTAGGTGTGAACAGCTCACATTTCTAAAAGCAAGAATAAAAACAATGAAGTCCTGATTCAAAGAAAAAGAAATTTTATAAAATCAGGATTTTGCAATTAAGCATGTCTTCCAAGTATCTGCTGCTCTTTTATTCCCACACCTATTTGGCACTCCAGGATCAGCTTATAGCATCATTTCAGGATTCCATTTCTGGCCTACACAGACACTGCCAATGTGTTCATGTGTTCCAGTTGTTTTATAAGCTGCATTTTATACCAGGGGAAATTGCACACAGTAAATGTCAAGGATTCACTAGGGGCATTACAGTTTCTGAGGCATGAAGCTAATACATATTTGTCTCATTACTGTCAGTGGATCAGCTTTATTCTGTGGATAGTGAAGGCTCATAGCTCATAGGAGATGTATTTACAAATGACCTTTGGGAGGTTATGGAGACCACAACTTCCAAAATTTGCAATAGTATTATGTTATTAAAAAGATAAGAGGGAGATGATTTTCATAGACCTTTTTGACACTTGACTTTCTCCAAAAACAGGTGTGGGGGGTCCCATTTTTCAGCTCTAATTCATCACACCTTAAATTGAAGACAACATAGTGCATTTGAGTGGGCAGCCTAATCCACTCCTGTAGTTTCCATATTGGCCAACAATTTTCCTGAGGTAAACATGTTTTGCAGGGTCATCAGACTGTTAATGGTCTTTTGCTTGAGTAATTTCAAAAACAAAGGGAAAGGAAACCCTTATTTGTTGGTAGGGCAATTATGCACTATGGGAATCACATTATTTTTTTTCTCCAATCTGTATATTTTTCATAATTTTAGCAGATTATTTTAATTGCTTACTTTATTTTCATTATATTTGAAACTGCAGTTCTTAAACTTTGTTCCCTCCAAGGGATTTAATGGTAAGAGTCATTGATAGGTTACTTTTCTATATTTTGCTACAGTATATTCATAAGGATGCAACTTGATACATCATGCATGTTGAAATACTAATCACTGACAATGAGTAGGTGACTTATGAAAAGTACACATAGCATCTTCTCCTGGTTCTCTTGGCTTCTCTGTAAATGCAGTGCTCAGAGCTTATCCTGTATTCCATAGTTGACTACATTTTGCCTGTACGACCTCCACTGGGGAGGTTTTAGGTAGGAGTCTGTGCAGCATTTACATTCATAGTTATCAGTCTAGAATGAGTCTAAGCCACTGATGCAAAAGAGTTAGGATGAAAGATTCTTGAAAATTTTGCGATGTTAACCCAGACAGAGGTGCTACAAAAGAATCAGGCAGGATTACTCCCCACGAGGAAAGTAGGACATAGTACAGACAACTATGGATAAGAATCCTCCAAACACAGGCATGTGGAAAGGAGCATAGTGTGCCTCTAAGCACAGACAAGATGGCAGGTCTCTTGAATTGTGAAGAGTCACTCAGGGCATTGGATGGGTTCCTCTGTAGCCACCTGAATGACTGTGGAGGGTTTCCAGCTCAGGTAGAGCCTGTGCAATGTCTCTCAGATAGCTCCACTGTGGTGTTTCCAAACCTGAGTAGTTGTACTCCCTTCCCATGTCCCCTGTTTGCCACTCTCATAGCCAATCAGTCACTTGTTTAGCATTTTTCCCTTGATCTTTCAGAACTGCCCCAGATACCTTTATCTCCCTCTCTCAAATAATAC
>PVHX01007100.1:28658-94324 GCA_004024805.1 Geosciurus inauris
TTTTGGTACCGGGGATTGAACTCAGGGGCACTCGACCCCTGAGCCACATCCCCAGCCCTATTTTGTGTTTTATGTAGAGACAGGGTCTCACTGAGTTGCTTAGTGCCTCGCCATTGCTGAGGCTGGCTTTGAACTCGCGATTCTCCTGTCTCAGCCTCCCTAAGTGCTGGGATTACAAGCGTGAGCCACCGTGCCCGGCTTCAAATAATACTTATATGCCTAAAAGATAAAATAATTGTTCACAAGCGTTTCCCCTGATAGAAATCTCAAAGTCCATGTTGGAAGCCCAAATCTCATTATTGACATATATATTTTTGTTTTCCTTCTATGTCCATCTCCTTTTTCCCCTAAGACGAAAATTGTGATCTGAAAGAGAAAATGGCCGTGGAAAGGAAAGGGAAAAAAAACAACATCATTTGATAGGCCAAGATACTTTCTTATGATATGTATAGAACTGGTAACCCAAATCTTCTATATGTTTTAAAAGTAGTGTTTTGGCAGACTGTCAGAAAATAGTAGATTTAAATCTTACATGACTAGATACTCCAGTAAGTATGCCACTCAATGACATCTACCTTACCTCAAGGAGAATATAGCTGACTTTTTACAGGAATATTGGATCCCTGACATACTATCAATCTTGGCCCCAGGACTTTTAACAACCTCACTAACCAGTCCTGGTACTATTTCCTTCTGAGCTTAGGAGTAAGCCTTAGACTCTTTATCAAATTATTAGCCTTTATAAATGTCTTGAATTTGGCTCTGAATATAAAAGTATTTGCTAAACCTAACTACCATATCTGCATACACTTTCTTAGAGTAAGGAACTAGTTCTCTTTCTGTCCACAAGAGAATAATGTTTTGTATTCTGTTAGGTGATTGACCTCAGAGCTCAACAATTTATGTCATACATATATTCACATGACCCTGTGTGGATTTTTATATCAAAGAGTACTATACCCATTGATCTCTGTGGACATTCACAGTGAGGTACATGATGGAAAATTTCTTATGTACTTAACTTCTCTTACAAAACTTGAACACTCAGAGTTATTGCCATAATAATCTTTTTGAGCAGTTTAAAATCTTGTCCAGGAGATGGCTATGAATCAATATATTTACTGCTTGGTAATTTATACTTTGAGTCCTAGAACCATTGATTGGTGTTGGGATTACAATGTTTATCAGTTTTTACATAAATGCTGGTTGCATTTGTTGTTCTTCAGAAAGTTTAGCTTACTGTGAACCTTACTATCCACCCTTTGGGCAATAAACAGTAGCAATAATAAGTTAGATACATCAAGTGGTGGTGCAGGTTTGTTGAGGACTTCAGGGAGGCTGTCAAAGGTCTTCTTGCTGACCACTAGGAGGAGGATTCCAGGTGTTTCTCTGTTTTGGGGCTATAGTTTTACCAGATTCCTGAATGTGGTGAGACAGAACAAAGTCACAAATGTTAGATGAAGTGGATGTTGTACTTATAGATAGGCAGCAAGGAAGTAAAACCCTTGAGGACTCATTGTGAACTGGTTTCCTGGGGTTCAAGAAAGCTGCCTTGGGTAGATGGAATCCTGATTGAGCATGCCGTATTTCAACCACTACTGAGGGATTCTGCAGGGCAGCCTCCCCTGGGTTACACACCTCCAGGACCACGCAGTTCACTGGGTAAAGTCTTGAAGGATAACTTGCTTCCACAAGGGGTGGTGTCTGAGTTTATCCAGGGCTACCAAGAACACTGTCTTGCAAATGCCAATAGAAATACAGAAGGGCATTATATATTATAATTCTGTGTTTTCACCACAAAAATAAATATAGGTCACATTTTAATGTTTATAACAAACCATTTTCTTTAAATTTTATTTTCATGACTGATTATGGTGTTACAACCCAAGAAAACATGTTTCTCTGTTGTCCTCTTACTAATGTGAACAAGGCAACGACAGTGGTGTTTAGCTGGAAACATTGTCCAGAAGCTCAGTGTGTGTGATGTTCAAACAAATAACAAAATGCACTGTGTAGAGTCTGAACCTAGAGATCTGCCCACATAAGGCCAAGAGAGTGATAGTTGTAAAAAAGCATCAGTGGTATAAAATCATTGAGATTTTTTATAAATTTGGTATGTAGTGGAGATGAAAAGTTCAAGGGAATGGGAAAGCAGTTCATGATGGCTGGTTTAAATTAGCAGATTAAGTTACGCTTCTGCTCTGTGGAATCTTTCACGAACCCTGATGATGGCGGTTTTACCATTTTCACAAGTTGGATTCTTGGATAATTTCAGTGTACTTTCAGCCAGTCAGAAGCAAATGTGAAAACTTATGGAAATTTGCGGATCCAAGACATTGACTAACATATATCCCATGGACTCACTTTCCACTGGGAAGAAGTTGGTCGTATGCCCACAACCAACTGCAAGGAAGCCTGGGAAATATAATGCAATTTTAGCCCCTGCCTACTACTAAGAAGGAAAAGTATGCAGTACATCATGCCCAGGAGCTCCACCCCTGGCAAATGGACAGGCCAGGTAGGAAATAGGATCAGCTCCACTGAGATTGGTTCACCTACTGTTTCCAAATTTACATCACTATGGAATTTTCATTAGAAGATACCTATTAAAACCTTGTTTTTAAAATGCTAACCATGGGCCAAAATTTTACTCTACATCATACCATTCATGTACTTGCAATTTCTGTTAAAATGCACATGGTGAGACAAAACGCATAGTGCTAGGGCATTCAGATCCCCACATTTGTAGTTGTTCATGCATGAGCACACTGTCATTCCTCTGAGGTGGACAGGCTTGGCATCAACTTGTAGGAGGGCTTTGCCTGCTCCGGGAGGCACTCACCCTTATTTTCATCCAGATACCACAGATAGTTTTTCCTACTATCCACCGAAAATAACAGCACTTGCAAAAAAAAAAAAAGACAGAACACATTTTATGAAGTCATAATACAACCCACTACTGGGAACCTGTCACTCGAGGCAAAAGCAGTTAGATCTGCCGCCTGAATGCTTTCCTGATGTGTCTCCTTAAATAACTTCATTATTCAATGAGGTGCTTTTTAATTATTTAAGTGACATAAAAGATGAGGTTGTAGTATTTATATCTAGATTGTGTTTACTGATTTTAAGTCATTTTATCTATTTATATTGGAGTTGTAAGCACTTACCAAACCCCATCTGGCAGGGAATCTCTTTTCCCATTTAGAGAAACAAAAGGTTTTGGGGACCTGGAAATTTCTGTGTTTTCCCAACAGGTTCCCTGTGGTAGTTCTTTGGCTGTCAATTGTGGTACTGGCATTATTACAAGAACTTTGCCCCTTACCTTTGCAAATGCATTTTCTTTTGTTGCAACTGTTTATGTGAGATGCCCTGATATTAACTGATAATGGATTTGTTTTCTCCCTCACCAATCTAATCTACTGTGGTGAGGGATTGCTCTCCTCAGAAAAATAAAAGTAACGGTAATTAATCAATGTCATTATCACCTCTTTATTTAATGTTTTGGGCACTGGAGAGCTCTGTTTACATAATTTCATGAAAACCTGAAATAGGACTCTCTATGTTACAGAAGAAGCTGAGGAAACACGTCAGTATCAAAACAAGAGTACAGTTACAGAAGGGAAAGCAGAGGTGCTTTGAACTTTAAAGCCAGGAGGCTGACCCAAGTCTGACTAACTTCAAGTCATACTTTTTTTTTTTTCTCTTACCTTATCCTCTTCCTAATGCAGAGATGATAGATTTGAAAACACATCCATGCCCATCTGTGGCCTTCTTTTCTCACACTTCCATGTCTACATATGAAAGTTTTGGTCCTGCATTTGGATATCAATCTAAGAATACAAAGTGGTGAAGTCTTGCACTTCCGTTATCAATTTGCATATGAGAAGGAAAATGTCCTGAGGGAGAGAAGGGAATAAAAATGCCCTCCATAACCTGTGATAGCCCAAAGAAAGGTAGGCGTGGTCTGTGGCATTCTCAGCAAGGACCTTAATCACAGGGTCAGCCAGTGGGTACCCAGAGTTACTCTTGGGACTCCCTGTCCCTTTTGGTCCCTGAAGTAACAGGCAACAGAATGCTTATATATTTATGTTTCACAGTTGGGAAAAATCTGTGGTAGGGATTTGTGTTAAGAAAAACAAGAAAAAAGAAAAAATAGTAAAAGGTTAATGGAAAGTATAACTGAATGAAGAAAAGTATTTAAAAAATAACTAAAATTTGCATATAGTAACCAATAGGTACATAAATAATTGGTTGAGAGATAAGAGAAAAAAGGGGGAAAGAGAAGGAGGGAAGACTAGGGTAAGATGAAAAGCACTTCCAGGGTTTCTCTGTTCTTAATTGTGCATATAGAATTGAATTGAGTTTCCATCTTACACTTATCAGTTATGATTTGTTGTTGTTGTACTGGGGATTGAACCCAGTGGCACCTGATGACTGAGCCACATCCCCAGCCCTTTTTAAAAGTATTTTATTTAGAGACAAGTTCTCATTGAGTTGCTTAGAACCTTGCTAATTTGCTGAACCTGGCTTTGAATTCATGATTCTTCTCCCTCAGCCTCCTAAACTGCTGTGATTACACGCAGGAGCCACTATGCCCGGTTCAGTTGTGATTTTTTTACACAAGTAGCAAAAAATGTGTAATGGCAGAGGTAAGCAAAAATGAGATGATGAGGACAGGCTAGAGGGTTAGTCAACAAACCAAAGAAAGTACTCATAACAGAATAGGAATGAAAGACATCCTGGACTGTAAGGAGCAGAGACTAATGGATAGTCTGTTCAAGCTCCTAATATAGAGATGAATTCATTTCACTTGCTTTATTTCCAGAGCAAGTTCATTAAAGATGCAAGTACCCCTGAGAGATGTTACCCAGGTTCTATAGCCATGCTTAGAGGAAATGAAGAAGGCAGTGTGATTGGCAGTTCCCACAAAGAGTAGGAATGACCGCTTCTGAAAAAATGAAATCCTGGTGGTGGTTTGAAAGAAAAAATGAGCAGTATCTGGTATATCCTACAGCTGTGCCAGATCCAAAGATCTATTTTTCTATTTCTGAATGGGACATGGCCAGAAAAAAATGCACTGAATGGTTCCTAAGAACAGCAAGGAAGACTCTTCATTGTTACAGTGGAGGAAAGAGATAGCATACAACTCTGCCGAAACCAAAAGCAGAAGAGTTTTTAAGTGTTGGAAGGAAGGATCTGATGGGAAAGGAATTTAAAAAGGGAGATGATGAGGTGGCAGTGGTAGGAAGAATTAAGCCATCTGTTCCCTAATTGGCACTTAAGAAGTGAGGTTCCTGCCCTTCCATAGAGAGCAGGAGATGGGCTCTGTCTTACCAGATATTTACATTTTAGAAAAGTAGATTCATTGTCTTGAGAAGAGCCTTCTGGAACTATAAACCTTTAAGAGCCTGAAAGATGTTCTATATCTCATAGGCATCAAGAAAGAATTTCCAGTTGCAAGTTGTTTTGTGAAGTAAATACTCCAAGGAAAATGAGGTCAGGGACCTACAGTCAGAAAGATACCTGGCTATATTTTATCAAAGCAGAGTAAAATGTTCGGCTGCTGTTGCTGTGCATCTCTTGATTGAGAACGCATCGCTGTTGGCTCAAACTCCTGATCCTCAGCTTCTCCAGCTGGCTCACTGTCCCTTCAGGTGACTGGGGCTCACTCTGGTATTCCTAGGTCTAATCAAGCAGGAAAACTTGGAGCAGCATTAGGAGATAGTGCTAATATCTGCAACTCTTGTGAAAGTTTTACAGATAAAGGAATTACAGAATACAGTGGGGAACAACTTAAAATTGTGTATCAGTTGTCACTGTTCTTGAAGTGACACTCTCATGACCTTCCCAGAGTACTTGCGGGTGGCTGATTCTGTCATAGTACTCCCAAGTCTGTGATGTCCTTGTTCCATACCTACCCACACCACCAGCCTCAAGTCAGTGTTCAGCCTCTTGCTTATTTGAATCCCAAGCCTTCCCATTCTGACACAACCCTCCTGAAGGAGTCTCCAGGGAAAGTGGGAAATTTGTAGTACATTGTTATGCAAAGCAAATTTTCTCTCCTTTGTTTCAGCCTCTCCAGTCCTGGCTAAACCTTAACACTGACCCAAATATATTCAAATAAGAAGTTTCCTTACTGAAACCTGTAATCCCAGCATTTAGGGAAGCTGAGACAAGAGAATCACAAGTTCAAAGCCAGCCTCAGCAACAGCGAGGTGCTAAGCAACTCAGTGAGACCCTGTCTCTACCTAAAAAACACAAAATAGGGCTGGGGATGTGGCTCAGTGGTCGAGTGCCCCTGAGTTCAATCTCCAGTACCAAAAAAAAAGAAGAAGAAGTTTTCTTACTCAAAAGAACTTTTCTACATTTAAAAGGCTAGGGAAAGGTTTGAAGCTGTATTTCTTCTGCAAGCCTCAGATCATATTCCTACGTTGGGTTCAAAATCAGAGCACCAGCACTTCCATCTGAGGTGGTAAGAAAGAAAAAAGGGTAGGAAAAACGCAATGGAAAGTTTATTCCCTTTTCTAATTAGGGCTTTTCAAATTTGATTTTTTAATCTAAGAGTGGAAGGGAGGGAAGGAGAGAGAGAAAATTTTCAATCCAAAATGATTATAATGACCCAAATCATCATGATCATGACCTTTGTGAGATTTAAAAAATATTTATTCTCTTAAACTATTTTCTTTCAAGTTTTGTTATTTTTATACTTGAAATGAAAAACAAAACCAAGATAGAATGTTGTGTTAATCAGGTTTGCTGTATCACTGTGAGAAAATACCTGAGAAAAGCTGCTTCAAAAAAGGAAAGATTTGTTTTGAGTCAAGATTTCAGTCCTTGGTTGCTTGTCCCTCTGGCTTTTGGGCATGTGATAAAGCAGAAGGGCATGTTGCAACAGAGATGCTCACCTTAGCCCCACCTACTAAATTTACCAGCACCTTGCAGTAGCTCACCCAGTTATAGAAATGTCACCAGGATGAGGGTCCTAAGGAGGTTCCCCAGAAGGGAGGTGAACCTCAACTCAGGCCTTGAGTGTTCTTGACATCACCACAAAATATAATTTGAGAATGGGTCAAAGTGAGGCACAGATTGAATTTATTAAGACAAAGAAGAATACACTGAGAGACAAGGCAGAGTGTGGACCTTGGAGAACTCTCCAGTTACAACTTAGCTAGCTATGATTATATATGGAAGATCAGTAGTACAGGGACATGGTCTAAAAAGGTGCTTTGATTTCACTTTTGTGTTGGTGATGGTGTGTGTTCATCATTATCAGGATGGGGGTGTTATTTCCTGCCATTAGACCATCATCAGGATGGGGTATTGTTAACAAAAGGGGTATTGTTGACTGATATATTGACTGTTAATAGGGTGGGGGAATATTTTCTTCTTTGTTTTGGTTGTGTTGTGCTTTGTCAACATGGTACTACATTGGTGTATCTGTAAATTCTCATAATGAATAGTATTGTTTGGGATCAAGATGTGTAAAAGTGACTTTACATCTGGACTTTAAATGCATGTGAAATTGGACTGCACATCTTGGCCGCTTTTGTCCCTCATGTCTCTTTTCTGCCTATTCCTCTGTCTTTTGCGTAACTCAAATCTATCAGTGATTCATCCATTGATGAGATCAGAGCCTTCCTGGTTTAGTCACCTCCCAAAGACCCATCTTGGAACACAGCCACATTGGGGGCCAAGCCTGCAACCCATGAGTTTTGGGAGATGTTCAGATCCAATCATAACAGATGCCATGATGGAAATAAGGCACTGAGGAGAAATAATGTTATTGACATAAAAACACATAGATAAATAGATATATAGAATAAAAGGCAGACAAAACTGAAAATTACTTGGTGATACCTACATTGTAGGATGGGTATTGCCTAATATGGGAGGATGTGACTAAGAAAATGACTGAATAAAGAGTTAAAAACATGCCTGGTCTGTAATGGTGCAGGCCTGTAATCCCAGCAGCTCAGGAGCCTAAGGATCACAAGTTCAAAGAGAGCCTCAGCAATTTAGTGAGGCCCTGTCTCAAAATAAAAAATTAAAAAGGCTGGAGAATGTGGCTCAGTGTTTAAGTGTCCATGGGTTTAATTCAGGAATTTAAAAAAATTACCAAAAAAAAAAAAAAAACCTAAAAAGATATATTTAGGTGATAGATGTTAATCCACTTTATTTAATCATTTCATAGTTTGCACACAAATCCAAACATGACAGTATACTCCATAAATATTTGTCAAAAATAAAATTTAAAACAGCTCAATATTCAAAACACAAAACTACATGAGAAAAAGAGGGTACCAAAATACCATTTCCTCCCTTTACAAAGCGGAAAACATTTGAGAAAGAAAGAAACAAAAAGTCATCCACCGCAGTAAACACTGCTAATGAAGAACACAGCTGAGGTATTGTGCAAGAAACTTGATGACTGTCTTGTAGCTGACGCCAATGTATGCAATATTGCTCCCTGGGCTATATCTGGCCCAGCATGCTATTTAATTTGTTATACAATTAATAACCATTATTAAATTATATTCTTTAAAAGTACAAACATCTATTAAAAGATTCAGATTTTCTTTTTTTGAATCAAAAAATTCCACAATGAGCTCTCATTTCTCCATGGTAACAACAGCTGAAAAACATTCCTGTCAAAACATTGACAAGGCCCAAGCATTCAGATTACACAAATCCACCTGACAGGTGGCAGAGTTGTAACCTGGCATTGATGCCTCTGGGTGAGGCAGATGTTCAAAGGACAATCGTTTTATTTTTCCTTTCTGCTGGTGGGTTTGGCTCTGGTTTCCTTGGAGATTCCCCCAATGGAAATCTATAACTGTGGCCTTGGCTCAGGCATTTCTCTCCCTTTGTCCTCTTAAAACTCTCCCCACACCATTAACTTTTGGAGGCTTCTCTGTGTTGGGGTCGCTGGCCCTGCAGGTGTTTTCTTGGGCATTGTCTCTTTCAAGACATGAAGGTTGACTCCCTTTCTTCAAGTCCACATCTATCCTTGACCACCTGTGGGAGGGCAGCTTGCTTTAACTCTAGCCCCTTCTGATATCTCCTGTTGCAGGCGTTGAGGTCTCTGGTGCTACTTTTAGACAAAAGAAAAGGTCATGTTCATTCACAGAGTTTGGATATCTTCCTCTTCATTGGCAGAACTTGGATATCTTTCACAGTAAATAAACTCATTCTTTGCTCTCTGTTCACTCATGTGTGGTTATAGAATAAGGGTACTTACATGTGGTTGCACCTCAGCTCTCTAGTACTTGGCTCATGGAGCCACAGTTCTCTTAATCTTCTAGTAGTTGACTCGAAGACCACTGGCTTCAAGAGGCACAGAGAGAGTCACAGGAATTAGCTCTATTACCCTGAGTATGTGAGCCATGAGGATGCCATGAGCTTTCTAAGGCAAGAACAGACATGTGCACAATTGCTGGAGCAACTTGGGAGGCAAGGAGAGGACTTATTTGCACAAATGATGGACTGTGCCTGGTTAACCACCTAAGCTGGTTGTGGCTGCTATGTAATGATGCTTTGCTTCTCTGTTGAGTAAAAAGTTGAGTTGAGCTAGTAGAGAAAAATGTGCCATAGCAAATTGACCATGGATAAAACAAATTTACAAGTTTCTCCTGGGTGTCTGATTATCTAAAAATCTGCCAGGAAATTGAATTGCCTGTCAGCTGCCCAAATTATTTTACGCGCTGCTATTGAAATTCTTGGTGGGATAGGTTTTTTAAAAGGAAAAATAGGAAATGAGTTGGAAATGATTGATCAAACTTGAAAATAACAGTGTATAGAGTCGCTTCTTCCAGCAACAAGGACACCTTCTCTTGCATTATTTTCTCATCTATCCACAGACACAAGACCACTTTAAATGGTGTAGCTATTTTACCTGAGGTTTGTTGGGTTTTCTTTGGGTGTAACTGAGAGTTGAAGATGGTAATCATTCATGGTGATATCTGACTATATTGCTCTCCTATTTAAATTAAGTAAGAGTTAATTCCTCAGTGAAATAAGAATCAATGTAAAAGGAAGTAATAAGATAGGTGCATTGTCCAAATATATATGAAATTCAGGCTGTGATGTTAGAATTCTACCAACAACACCCCTGCCCCCACGACCTTAGATGGTCCCTTTACCTTTTTGAGTTACCTGCTCCCTCATAGGGTAGGACTTTTCCCAGTGGGCGGTGTTTTGCCCACCTGACCACTATTCTGACCACAACATATAGAGGTCTTCCTTGTTTGTAGAACTATTCTCAGGTTTATCTTTCTCACACTTCTTTAGAAATCCCAGCTTTGAAATTCAAGCTACCAAGTTCTGTGTCCAGTGCTCCTTTTGTTACTGTCAGCTACAGAAACACAGGTCATTGCCTCTGTCTTCTAGATAACTCTACAACATATTTCACTGTCAGTCTTTTCAACACTGCTTTTATTTCAATTCTTAATGCCATCTATTACCATAGATGCTCATTTTTTAAAAATAAGATCTTTGGAAAACATTAGCTTATCTCAACTCCCCCTGAGTTACACTCAAAGTCAGTCCTGGAAAGTATATCCAGTCAAACCTAATCAGTGCAAAATAACTACAGCCCTTCAATAACAGTGTGTTCTCCATCTGCACTTCCTATTTTCAGTGTTTGGTCATTCCCTCTAGGATTCGACTTCCTTGAACACCTTGAGCTCCTACAGTCATTAGAACTTATCAACTTTCTCACTACTCATTTAATGTTTTTATTCTTCCTCATAAATATTAATTGGATGGCTAATTGTTATCATTTTCCTTGTTGGTACTTTGATTTCCACTTCTCTCTTACTTCATAACACTGGATTAGCAAACTCACAAACCTATAAAATCTCTCCCTTTTCTTCCCCATGTGGACCTATGAAACTTAAATGTAGTAGAAGAAAACATGCAATGATTCAGACTGGTCTCATTTCAGTTTCATGAAACCCAAACCTCAATTGAGACTATAATGGCACCAGAATTTATACTTTAACTTTCCATTCTCTCATTTTTCTACTTAACAATTTCATAGCTTTTCATTTAACATCTCAAACATTCCTTGTCCATGTCATTCCTAGTAAATGATGCTGCTCCTTATCTCTTTGAGAAAATTTAATCCACCAGGAGAATCTCCATACAGTCCACTTGCATCATTCCTACCTGTTAGCATTTACACCCCCTTATTCTGACAGCTTTTAAAAAGCCTTATTAAAGTCAGTCCTTGTATTTCAGGTCCTACTATGTCTAGTGTTCTCAGGGACAACCCTCCAGAATTTATCTTGATCTTCCTACTTCTAGACTGTTCTCTTCTGCATGTTGATGTATTTGTTCTCCTACTTGAAATGTCAGCAAAATATTTTTTTGATAATACAGTTTTGTTAGTTATTCTTCAAGGTTTGAACAAAACTCTGAAACTCTGCCTATGCCCACATTCTCTATTTCTATCCCCACATTCTCTCTTAAACTTTACAACAGTAAGAACTCCACCATACCACTCCCTCCACCAACACCACATTTGTCAAGGTCTACATGGGTCTACTTTTCAGAACCTCTCTCCACTCCTTGTGATGTGTGATGACCCAGTGTGATGACCTGAATGACACCCATGGATTTTGCTGTCTTGGTGATATTCACTGTCTCCTTCACTAGAAAGTTCTTGTCTCCTTATTCTCTTAAGACTCAGGTGAGTCATGGTCAATTTCTTTCCTGCATTAACAGTTCATTCTTCATGATCTCATCTAATTAGAAGTCTCTAAATGCTATTAATACATGACAAATACCACATATATAAATGCAAATGAATATTGCTCTTAAATTCCAAATTCATGTAACCTGTTGCCCACTGTCTTACAGAATGTAAATAAGTCCTGGACATTCCCTTTCCACCTGCCCGACTCTGAACCTCTGGTCTTCCTGTACTCCTACACAGCTTTTTTCCCATTCCCTCACTCATTCTTCAATCACACACTTACATACAATGCTTTGGAATGGTTCCTATTCCTTCTTGTGAATGGAATGTAGCCATTCTTGGCCAACTTCAGGCTAGTATCCCATTTCTAGACACAAGCATCAAAACCTCTCACCTAAATGATGACAGAAATCTCCTAGTTGGTAGCTTTGTTTCTGTTTGTCTTCTGCCTACCCCAACTCATACTGTTTTCAGAGGAAGGCCATTAAAATTCACATCTGGTCATGAAGTTTCCCCCACTGAACATGCTGAGATCTTTTATGATTTCACTTATGAACTTCCCTACTGAGAACAGCACAAGTGGCCACTTCAGTTTCTGATCTTCCTCTCACCTTGATCCAATAATAGGAATACTCCCACATGAAAGCTTCTACTATGGCTGCTTCCTCCACTTAGAATGCCCTCACCCACATAGCTGTGTGGTAAGTTACCTCTCTACTTTGTAGTATTTATTTAAATGTGTTCCCAAAAATGACTGGTCCTGACCAACCTGTTAGCATGCTTTGATCACTTATTTGTCCTTGTACCTAAATTGTTCCTTATCTACTCTATTTTGAATAAAATTAGTCATCTTTTAAATATGAAATACTTTATTATTTATCTACTCTTTTCCACTCTAGAATATAAATTCCTTAAAGCTGTATGTAATTAATTCACTGATGATCCCCAAGGGTCTAAGACATTCCCAGAGAGGCAATTGGTAGTTTTACTTCTTGAATTGTAACTCCAGTTATTAATATTGTTGATCATTTAGTAAAGTGAGTAATACTTTTGTTAGTATTATTGTGTCCTACTTTCTAAGGTTATAAGACCTTGACTTCCTCTTGTTTTCACTCTTTTGTATCAGCTTTTCTCTCCATTTAATTGACTTTGTTTTGAAATCTCACATTGGTCCAGGGATCCTTTGACCCACCTTGTGGATTATCCAGATGCAAGGGATCTTTGAGATAGTATGCTCTACCTACCTTTTTCATAGATAAGAACTTTATAGCACAGAAAGAACTCTCATTGATAACAATCTATATATCGTCTGGTAAAACAGAGCTTCAGTTCTCCTAGTTTTACACTTTTCCCCATAATATAGGATGGTGAACACATCACTAGATCCACTGTCCCTGCTCCAGGAGGATGACATTGCCCATCCAGCACAACCACTTTTTACAGATAGACTTAAGGCAATGGGTTTTAGAAACAAGAACAAAAGCACAAATTCAGCTTTTGAATGTGGAAGGGAAGTTGGACGATGAACTTTGGACTATAGTCCTTGATACCATTTCAAAACAGTGGCATATAATTAAGTTGAAACTGAGGGTCAGGGATGTAAAAACAATGCCTTGTTGGTTACTGAAACATTGCCTCTCTGGAGACATTTGAAGAACTTGTTATCAAGTACAAGTTGTATTGTGCCTTCAATGCAGCAGTTTCCCAGGATACTAGAGACTGATACTTATTTCCTTTAACCTACCATTTCTTTGTCCTTGCTCTTGTCAGACATTATTTGATTCGGACACATATGCATTAGGTACCATGCTAGCCTGCCTGCCTTAGCGTCAGGGAATGTGTTCCAAGATCCCTGGTAGATACCTGAAACTGCAGAGAGTTACCAAACCTATTTATATGTTATTTTCTACACATATATAACCTACAATGAAGCTTGATTTATAAATAATGTGCAGTAACATATTAACAACTATAACATCAAAATAGAGCAGTTATTGTATATTCTGTAAGAAAAGTTAGGTGAATATAGTTTCTCTCTCCCTCAAAAGGTCTTATTGTGCTGTACTAACCCTTTTTTGAACTTATGATGTGTGAAAATATTTAAATGAAGTACTTTACATCATCTCTTTGATTGCCCATTTGCCAGCCTATTGGACTTTGGGTCCTCTATTTAGTAAAAGAATAATGATTTCTTAAACTGAAATCCTGTGGTATGGACACAGATGACCTGATAACTGAGAGAATACTAAATGACTAATGGGAGGATAGCGTATGCAGTATGGATTCGTTGGACAAATGGATTATTCAGGTCTCAGGCAGGATGAGGCTGGTTGGCTGAAGAATGGTATGCAATTTTAGATTTCTAAGTAAATTAATTCTGAAATTTTCCATTTACCATTTTAGCACCGCAGTTGACCATAGGTAACTGAAACCACCCAAAGTAACACCACAGATAAGGAGGGACTACTATTCCATTATCCTCCTCTTACAGATCAGAAAAAGGAGATCCATGTAATTTCATCATTTCTCAATGGGTACAGGTTTAGAAAGTGTGAGATAAGTCTATATTAGGCCTGAAACCACCCTTAGGAATGCCTCCTATCATATTTGAGAAAGGATTATGAAGAAATGCATTTTAATGTTTCTTGATTTACGTTTCACTTCAATTGAGCATTGGGACAGGGTCAATCCTACAGATTGGAAGATGTAAATGCCTTCATCAAGGAAAGCTTCAGTACATAAGGTTAGGTGTTTTAAATATCTCTTCCACATTATACAATTTTAAATAACTAAGATAAACTTGATTGAGATACAATTCATAAGATGACACCTAAGTGACATCTGAAATAAAGTTTTCTGCCAATCCCTCTGGGGGCCAGTGATTTCACTAACATAGGCAATTTTCAATTTTTCCAGTAAATACATAAATTTTGGAACATGAAAGAACTTTGGGCGAATGACATTCCAAAATCAGTTTCCTTTGTCACAGAAGGACCCATCTAATGAGGGGTGCTGTGTTCCACCAGAAGAAGCAGCTGGTTGCACATCAAACTGAATGTGGAATGATAGGGACTGCTGAAAATTTGCCCGGCTGCCAGTGAATTAGTTTCTTCGTGTCCTCGGGGATAGACTGCCCTGTGAGAATTTGAACCTATCAGTTAGCTGTCAAATTTCATTTGACACCTCATCCAAAATTTAAAAGGGGCTGCCATCTGAAGTCAGAGATGTTCAGGAAGGAAAGGAAGAGGCTATTTCTTCTGGGCTAGCAGGATTGAAGCTGCCAAGTGCCTTTACTGAAGGCAGCGAGCTGGCAGCCCTACACCCAGCTAACTTCATAGGTATCATGGCTTCCTAATGTAAGCAGTTTTTTTCAGTCCCTAAAATCATTTTTCTCTCTCTTTCTTTTAGACAGAGGGCCCCCAGAGGCATCACATCCCTGAGGGGACATTTAGCAAAACTTGCAGAAATGCCACTGGAGTGTCAGCTGACAGAGGTTACAACTTGTAACTCAGAGGTTGCTCAACTGCAATTGAGTTTTCCATTCTTGTCTTCTAGTTCTTTTTCTTCTTTTCACCCAGAATATTTTGCATGTCTCCTTCCTTTTTGCAAGATGTGAGGTTTTTTATTTATTTGTTTAAACATGGATGAAGTTCAGGGTAAAGTCATTTCTCGGCATCCAGCCACTGTCTTCCCCTCTGGAACTTCGTTCTCCAGTTTGGCTGAGAGTTCCCACCCCGAAGTTGCTATTTTCTGGTGCCCCCAAGTCCCACACTCATCCTACTCTGACTAACTGCTTTAAATGACTTATTTGAGTGAGAGCTTCTACAATTTGGAAACTGTCCTGAGACAAGGACCCCTTGATGGATTCATGATTGACCTCTTGATTATCCGCGGCCATTCAAGGAAGATTAAAAGGGCACGGCAGGAGAGGTACATTAGCTGCAATCAATCTGCTGCTCCCTCTCCTTCTTCCTTTCTCCTTCACACAGACTGATTCATCAAAGGACATTTGCAATGCCTCATTTCAGAGATCCTGGCTTCAAAGCCAGGCTTTATTTTACAAAGAGAAAAATACTAAAGTTTCTCGCTAGATCCCTTCAGGGCCAAAAGAAAAAAAAAATCACCCTCTAATTGTCACTTCTATGCTGGTTCTGGGAGAAAAAAAAGAAAAAAAAAAAAAAAGCACGTACATTAGGGCAACCACTTAAAAAGAGGGAAGGAGAAACTACTCACTTTTGTCTTATCCCACCATAATTTGTTTGTTAGTTTCTCTGGGATAGTCATTACCCCCAAATCTGGATGTTTAGAAAACTTCTGAGGGCATAGAAAGGTTTTAATTTAAACACTAGCTCCTTGGGTAAATGAAGCTGGGTTCCTGCCTTTGCAATCTAATTCACACAAGGCCGATTTTATTCTTGTTTCATTATTTCATCAGGTGTCTGTGATCACAATTCTCCCTTTGAAGTGGGTTGGAACTCTGAGCACAGACAGATTCCCTGAGTCTTGGAGTAAAATGAGTAACAGATCTATAATCTCGCAGTTCCAAAGGGTTGTTCCCTCCTTCCCTCTTCCTCCTCCTCCTTCTCCTCTTTCTCTTTCTTTCCCTGAGGTCCTTGTCTATGCTCTGGAAATGTCTGAAATTTGTCTAACTTCTGAAGTTTGCTGGCACACCAACTTGCTACATGATAAGCACTTTATGGAACAATACAACCTATGTGCAATACAGATTAAGCCCAATTTTGATTTTCTTTCAGGATTTTTCAGACAGGTTAAAAATCCCAGTCCCCTGATAAATGAGTTTCTTAAGGAAGCAACTGCAGAAGAAGTCACACGAACTGAATTAGTACACCAGAAACAATTGTTCAACCCATCTGACTGTTGGTCCCCACGTACTGCTGGCTTGTGAGTAATGCCACAGCAGATATCATTAGCAGCCATCACAGAGTCCTGGGCCAACCTGTCCGCACAGAAAGTTGAGGGTGACAGCTCATACCCGCTTATATGAGGAAAAAACAGTGTAGAGTGCAATGAAAGACAAAACACTGACATGAGAGTGAACACTAGGGGTGCCAACTATTCCAGTTGGCCCGTCTCCAAGGGGTTTCCAGGGCAGCCACAGGCAAACAGGGCAGTTGTTCACTCTGGTCTGAGATTGTAGAATCTAGCACCAACTCTCAGACTTCATCATTATTGCTTTATGGTCCTTTTTTCTATATTAAATACTTGGGAGTAAGTCAGGGGTTTTAAAATTGATAGAAAGAGGCCAGATTTGGTCCAAAAATCTGTTCTTTTGGAGCCATGCATCCCAGGAAACAGACAAACAAACCCAAAACAAACTAACAACAAGAACAAAAATCTATGAGAATGTGCATATATATATCCTGATATCTTTTTTAAGTGTGTCTTGAAAAGTAAGCAGGTATAGCAGTGGAACACATGTAGCAGGCAACTGCAGTTACCTGGCCTTGTCCAGTATCTACCCCTCCCTGATGCACACAATATGCTTACTCACTCATTTCCCTTTCCCATTGCCCAGGTCCCACAGCATCTAAATATCAAGCTCCTGGGTTAGACCAGGGATTGACAATATATTTTCACGAGTCCCTCCACTCACCTCCCCGCAGCTTGCAGGAAGTGCCCTTGCTCACGTTTAAAGGAGGATTGCTTCTGAGTTGCTCATTCTCAAATGTGCCTGATGTTAATGCCACAGTGACCTAAAAATCACCAAATGCCCACTTTGTCCCCAGCATTCCCCCACGGGTCTTCTTGAAGCTTGGAGAAGCTCCCAGATCTCTTGAAGCTCTAAGACTCTGTGGACTAAAAGCTGGAAATTGCCTATTTTTCACCTCTCATTGAAAATACACATTGTGTCATCCTTTTAATCACTAAAATACTTCCTCCTTAGGAGGTGTCAGAAGTGTCAGGCTCACCAGTTGGCTCTGATTGCAAATCAAGTGCTTCCTCCAATATGCTTTTCTGAATTGGGAGAAATGGGGCTCTTAGAGATCAATATGTGGCATTCTGCATGTTGTGATCAATTGGTGATTAAGTGAAAACGGTTTAGCTTAATTTGCTTTGAAAAGCTGTGCTTGCGCTGATAAAGTGTAGAAGCGTTGCTGAGATGAGATAGAAGGAACAGATGTTTAGTATAAAATATTGATAGCACAGAGCAAAGATAAGCTTGGTATTTAATTTGTCTTAATATTTCCATTGCTACAAATTCAACAGCTTTTATCTTACTGGGTAATTACAACTCCCCCCCCACCCCCCGCATAAGATAAGATAGACTTATTTTTTTTTTAAGTTTTCTGTCACATTTAAACTCTTTATGTCTCCCTTCTGTGTTCTTTTTTCTTTCCCTAGGTACAAGTTTCTTTATTTTAATTTCAATTGCAGTCTTCACTTCAAAGATGAAAAAATCTGAAACTGGGTGCTTTTTTTGCTTTGGAGCTTTTAGAGTCAGAGTTACCCCTGAAAATGAAGTGCATGTTAGGTTGATTACTTTAGGAGGTCACTGAGTGCATAGATTCAAGCAAGAAAGGAGATTGAATTTTTCTTTTCTATGTGACTTTCAGGCCAGGTTGGGGGCTCTACTCCATGGAGTATTTATGGATGCAGGCTGGGCCATAAGTTCTGCTCTTCTCAAGTGGCTTCCCTGGCCACATGGCTGACTGGCCCTCTGCTTGTTGCCTTATTTACTATAGCAGAACTAGGTAGCAAATAAGTTCAGGGTTAACACTTGTCTTGAAGGAAGTCTTCCAGAAGTTGCTCATGACAATGTTCCTTGCTTATCACTGGCTCTTGGTAAACATGTTCATATCTAAGTAGAAGGGAGTCCAGGCAGTTATTTACCAATGAGAAAAATAAAATAAATTGGACATCTTCAACTAATATGGCAAAGAGGATATTTTGAGAGGCTCTCCTCAAATACTGTAGAAGAACTTTATAGAATAACATCATTATCATGTTGCTGAGATCAAGGACATGGGCAAAATTTCTAAAGAACAGAAGAGGAACAGAAATGAAACAAACTGAAAGAAAGTCTATGAATTGTGAGCAAATAAACCAACCCTCCTGGGTAGGCATGAAGCCTTCTGCCTTCCTGTCTGGAACTGTGAGGAAGACTTCAGAATGGCATTGTAGTAGACCAAGTCTGCTCAGCTCATAGAATGAAGGCATGGATGACAGTATCTGGGGGGGAAACCCCATAAATTTAAGTACTCAGTCTTTCCACAGATAAGATACAAATATGAGCTTCCATTCAGACATTCCCAAATGGGCGACAAAGTCAGCATCACGTGTGGGAGTCATCAGAAAAAGGAAAGAAACAAAATTTATAGTTCCCTCAGGTCTTCAGATATCCCAGTCAGGTGGGACATATAAAATGCTCTGGGGAACCAGAAAAACCTTTCAACATTTCTATTCTGTTTGAGAATAGATAAACAATTTTAAATAAATACATATTTGGGGGAGATACATAATTTTATCACTACTTAAGGGATATTATTTTATAAGTTTCTCTAAGTAATAAATATAAAGAGTGCTTTAGACTCATTATTGAAACATCAATACTAGATTCAAATAAAAATGATGGTTGTAGCCTTCCCCAAAAAAGGGCAGAGATGGAAACAGTGGCACACACCTAAGATCCTAAGCAGCTCTGGAGGCTGAGGCAGAAATATCATGAGTTCAAGGCCAGCCTCAGCAACTTAGCAAGCCTCTAAGCAACTCATCAAGACCCTGTATCTAAATAAAATACAAAAAAAGGTTCTGGGGATGGGGCTCTGTGGTTAAGTGCCCCTGGGTTCAATCCCTGGTACCAAAAAAAAAGAGGGTAGAAAGATGTGAAAACAAAACTCAAAATACTGACAAATGAAAAAAATATAATTCTGAAAATTACAAAAATAAGACAATATAAGAAGATAATAAATATAATAACATGATAACATAATAGCATGATAAAAAAGGTAATTTGTCCAAGAATAGAGCTGGGTTTCACATAGAGATAGGAAGTAACTTTGGCCACTCTCCATTTCCTGATCCTAAAGCAATTGAAATTGAGCACAGAATTGCAGTGTCTTATGGAAAAAGTTCCTGTCCATCTTTATGTCCACAGTCACTGGGGCTTGCTTGAGGGGAGGTATCTCTCTGGGAAAGCATTTTCTCTTTAAAAGTACCCAAATAGATACATTTTACATGCTCACTCCAGAAACGGTTTTTCGATCTTTATAACCACATCTCCATTTCTAAAGAGAGTATTTGCTTTACATTTGCATAACTAAAAGGCTCAGTTAGGTGGCTTTTGAAGAACAAAGGAACATTCTGCCTAAGGAAAGGCAGTGTTGAAGTTTTTGACACTTGAGAGTTAGAAACCACTTAGCTGCTAGGTACTGTCACTCTCCCTCTCCCCACCCCGCTGGAGTTGCTATCCATAAAGGTTTCCGAAATTCCCCGGTCAGTGCCAACAGGACTCTTGAAGTACCACTGGTCCTCACTGCTCGGTAGTTCTCCCCTCTTGGTTGTATGAAATCTAGTCATTCAGAAGGATCCTGTTAAGCTGGGAGCTTCCTCTCGTATCCACTCTGAACCTGTCAAAAGGGGGCAATGTCAAGGGTGTATTTGTTTTTAAAGAGCCCTCAGAACATTTTGCCTTGTATGATATTTAGTAATTGCATCTGGAAATGAACATTGTTGACCCCGAGGGGAATACTAACATCTTAAAATTCCCACTGAATAGGCAAATAGACAACTAATCTCTCTGTAGCCCAGAGATAGAAAAATTGTTAGGTTAGTTTTCTTAAAGAACCTCCTTGCTATGGTGTTTAGCATTCTTATTTATAGGAGAAACAAAGTCAATATATAGTTAATAAATTTGAGAAAAATGATTCTTCTCCTGACACAATCTGTGCTGTCACACTGATTTTCGGTTTTTGCGTGTGTCATATGTACAAGTTACATTTTGAAAGAAAGTGATTCCTAGTTTACACAGTGGCTCTTCATTGTCCAGAATCAATAAAGATTTGTGTATAAATGGCAATTATATATGGGAAGTCAAGAAACCTACTGGTTTATGTAAATCTGTGCCATTAACCAGCTGAGTGACACTGTGCCAGGTAGAGAATCTCATGGGGTCCAGTTTACTCATAGCAACGTAAAATTTTCCAGTGTGTGTTTGAACATGTGATTGTTAATGGTTTTGCACACGAGAGAATTCTACAACATAAATACACTTAATCTGTTAAATACATATATCTGCCTTTTCAGTTTAGAGGAAGTTACTTCTCTCAATAAGTTATGTCCATTTATACAAGTTGCATTACATATTTGCACATAATTTTGCTAACTATTAAAATAAAGTGATAGTACCCTACTCTATACATTCCTCATAGGTCTTGATATCCCTAACTATTTGAGCTAAATGGGACACATCTATATCAAGATTAAACTATCCTTAAAATACAGCATCACTAAAGTGTGAAACAGTAGCACTTTAAAAAGCCCAATTAACTAAACTTCACAAAATGGAGTATAAAATTGAACCTTAAATATTTTTAAGAGCTGGACTTTATATTTTATTTAAAGTTAATTAAAATCTAATTCTTTTTCTTTTCTAAAAAGAATAGAACTCTTTTTGAAGGAAGGGACAAAGGAAGAAGAGGGGAGGGAAAGAGAGAGAGAGAGAGAGCGAGCGAGCGCATAATTTCACCCATGTTCTTTGCTGAAGCAGGATGTTCCACAGTGCAGGTTTTGAGAAGAAAGAGACACACATCTTATTTCATAAATTTCTTCATCTTTTCAGCAGTATCCATCACCTCCATGTGACTTCATTATTTTCCTTATCTCCCCCCATGAACCATATTAATATCAACACCTGATTATCCTGCATTAAGGATATGTGGAGAGAATTCGGTGAAAAGTTTGAGAGTAGCACTTATTTAGTGCAGAATCAAATTTTTTAACAACTCCTGAGAAGTCAGAGAGGAAGATCTTTCATTTAGTTCATTTGCACATGTACTCCAAACAATCCCTGTTTCTACTTTGGTAAGAAATTTCGTACATGAAATTTCACCTGAGAACAGTGTGACGCTGTTGCAAATATCTTTGACTTTAGTACTGAAAGACTGAGATGAGTTTCCAGTGTTCTGTAAGAGCACTCCTATGACTCTGGAAATGTGCCATACAAATTTCTTCAGCAAAATGGATAGGTATCCACTAATTAGACATTATTATTAATGTCATGTTCAGCTGCATGCTAAAGGGCACAGTACAGAAAAGAGGGCAGAACTGATGACTTTGATGATATATGGACAGCTTTCATGAATTACTTAAAGAAAATTTTTGCTTCTTACCCCATTGCACACAATAATTAAAAGATAATGAATAATTGTGAGAGGAGATGAAACAGATATATGGATTGGGTTTATTTCTGGTTTCCTTGGTTTTTGTTATGGTTCAACACTAGAGAAAAATCTCTGTTTACACTGAACCAGGGAATCACAGACTTAGAAGAAATGTCATTCTCTTCATATTTTCTTATTTATTGATTTTGATCTATTTCTTAGCTCTAAAATCTAGCATGTTATAGTCATAAAAAGAAGAAACTATTTGGGAGTATGACTATCTCAAAGGGTACAGATGTTTGGCCACAAGGGCTTACGTGTTTATCTAATGCCGTGTTGTGCCAGGGCAGAGTTTTCCAAAATGCTTTCCATAATATTCTAGCTCTTGGTTCTAGAAAAGGTTCTAGATTCTAATAAGTTTTCCAAAATGCTTTCCATAATATTCTAGCTCTTGGTTCTAGAAAAGGTTCTAGATTCTAATAAGCTTAAGGAAAGGTATGCAGACACAGGTGTTTCTTATTCTCGATTCTCCAAGCATCTTAAACATGCGACTATGCATGGTGAGTCTCTAGCAGGAGTATTTCACAAATGTACGTAAATCATGTACTAGTCATAATGAAGCATTAAGTGGGACTCCTTTAGAAAACACCTTGGGGCTCCTATATGAGCTGATTCTTAGAATAGACACATACTGCCATCCTTAACTGGAAAATAATTTTCAAGATAATGGATGCATTTAAGTGATATTCCCTGACACAATCATGTAGTGTATCATATCTACATTAAAATGAACTGAAAACAAAACCCTTTCCAAAACAAATCAAAGTACAGCTTTTAATGTTGCCTAAAACAGCAAGAATTTGTTCAAATGCACTACTTAGTTAACTAAGCCTTCCGGTGGTAAAGGTGAGAGCAGGGATTGATCAGAAAAATCTTCTGCATCTGATTTTGCATACTTACATGCATAATGAATTGTGTGACCAATCTAGAAAATCAGAAAATAAGTTGGTATGAACTTGAATAAGTATTTAGTTCAAATTAATTTAAATAATATGTAAAATAAATAATTTATTGCTTTTAATATTCTTATAAGAAATAGGCTGTCATACATGCTAAGAAGATTGTTTTAGTACAAAGATGACTTAGGATTAATAGTTTATAGATATACACACACACATATATATGCTTATACACATATATATGCTTATAGGTATAGGACTGTTAACACAGAAAGAATACATAAATGGATGCCTTTCTTTCCATTTTTTACTTTCTCTATTCATGTAACACTCTATCCCTGTAAGTTAGGAAATAATAAGTGAGGTTAAAAAAAAAATCCCAGCACTTTGGGAGGCTGAGACAGGAGAATTGAGAGTTCCAAGCCAGCCTCAGCAAACAGTGAGGCACCAAGCAACTCAGTAAGAGCTTCTTTCTAAATAAAAAACACAAAATAGGGCTGGAGATGTGGCTCAGTGGTCTGGTGCCCCTGAGTTCAATTCCCCGGTACTCCTCCAAAAAAGCAAGGACAGTTTTATTTGAATACAAAATAGATATGTAAATCAGGTAATATAGGCTCAGCTAAACCAAACCAGTGTTTTGCTGAAACAAAACTATCAAGACCTGCAGTTGAAAACTAATGCAAATACAGTGGTCATAAGTTTTGTAAGTTCATGGGCTTGGGCAGATCAAAAGGCAAAACTAGTCACTGTGGTTTTTCTCATACCTTGCAAGATATTTTGAGATTCTGGAAAACTGTTTCCTCTGATGGATTGATGTGCTTGGGGTCAGGAAAGGATTTTTGTACTCTTTCTACACAATTCTGCAGCCACTTAGACTTTTATTTTATCACTCTGAAAGGTATACACGTGTGTGCAGGTATATAATTTATGTTGGTAATTTTGAGGCAGTGTGTTCTCTTAAAGAGGTACAAGAGAAAGGTGAGGCTGTCCTTCAAGAGAAAAAAACAAATATACTATACCAGCTTTGTAATTTTTATTAACTTCAAAGGGTATTCCAGAATGGCCACTTTCCTTCCATGCAACATAGCATGTCTAAGATATTTGTTTACATACACAAATTATCACTGAGATGTAATGTAGTGCTTTGTCTTCAGGGCTCTATATGAAATACAATTTTTAAAACTTCAGAATCCCTACTTTTTAAAGGTTCTCATAATTTATATACAATTGTCTGTTGTTTTTTTTTTTTTTTAAATATTTTTTTATTGTAGATGGACACAATGTCTTTATTCTATTGCTTTGTATGTGGTGCTGGGGATCGAACCCAGGGCTTCACGCATGCGAGGCAAGCGCTCTACCGCTGAGCTACAATCCCAGCCCCTGTTTTTTGTTTTTTGTTTTGGTCAGATTGTATGTTCTTTTCTTTGGTACCTGGGATTAAACTCAGGGGCACTGGACCACTGACCTACATCCCCAGCCCTATTTTGTGTTTTATGTAGAGACAGGGTCTCACTGAGTTGCTTAGCGCCTCGCCATTGCTGAGGCTGGCTTTGAACAATTCTCCTGTCTTAGCCTCCCAAAGTGCAGGGATTACAGGCATGCGCCACTATGCCCAGCCAAATTGCATTTTCAAAAATTGTTTCTTTCTTGGAATTACAATTTATATATTTAGCTTCTTTTTCTTATTGGTAGTATTGGAGTAGTTTTTGCCTGGGTCAAGGAAGCAGGAAGTGTGAGAGAATGTAAGTCAGCAAATTGCCTGGCCTTCATCAACACATCCTCATTTAGCATTCACTCACCTGCCCTGTACTCTGGTTTCTTTAGCCCATATGTAGACTGGGAGGGGGACAGGAATTGTAAAAAATACAGTGATGACCAAAATTTCTTTCTCCATCACACAGCTACTAAATTTGAAGCCTTTTATTTGAACCTCAAATATTTTATGTCTAAAGTAGTCAAGTAAAAGTTTGTTTTAAAGCCAGATTTAGCTCTGTGATTATAGGAACTATTTTTTAAAATTGTGTTAGTGTAGTTGAAATGCAGTAGGTTTGGCTTATTTCTTTTGTATCTATAAGTAATTTAATATTTTTCGGGGGTGGGTGCACTATCACTGAACGACGTCCTCATCCCTTATTTTTTTTTTGAGACAGTCTGAAGTTGCCCAGGCTGGCCTTGAACTTGCAATACTCTTGCCTCAGACTTCAAATAGGAAGGACTAAAGGTGCATGTGAGACTCATTTCACTAGCATTGGCATAAAGGGTACAGAAGGATGCTCCAGACTCTCAGACTCTGGCCCTGCTCCTGGGCTGCTATGTAAGCTACACAGTTTTTGTGGCTTTTCTGATGCTTTTATTTGTTGAATGAGAGTACTTCTTCAAGTTTCTTTCCACTTCTCAAATTTGGTGGTGTAATCCCTCTGAAATCCAGTTTTCCCTATACAGAGAAAACCTTTATGTTCCACTGTCTCAACATTTTCTGTGTAGCTTACTTTTAAGTAAAGTGACTAAAATTAGTGATTCAAATTGAGCATTAACATTACTATAAAATAATTAAGGATGCTTCCCCTAGAGGTTGTAATCAGTAAAGGGTGCGTATTTGTAATAACCACATTGTGGCGTATTGGGTGGTGAGATGGTGAAGCAAAATACCCGTCTTAAGTAAATGTCAGCAAGTTACACTTTACTTTATTGGTTAAACAGCACTGAGCCTGAAACCTGAAGTGTAATAACTTAATCTCAAAGGGTGTATGCCTCTCGTTTTCAGTTTCTCTGTATAGAAAAGACTTAAGGTCATGATTGCCAATTGAAATTTTCAAAAAACAAACTGCTGTTTCTCTGCAAAGTTACTTTTACGCATTCTATGCCAGGAAACTACAGTGTAGGGATAACAGAGACACAGGAATCTGTTAAATTATGCTGATTTTTTGGTGGTGGTTTTGTTTCATGGAATGTGTATGTATATTCTGAGAATAGGAAACTCACAGCATGTAACCTTTTCAACTTTCCACAGATTAAAAAACACACTGCATTGCTTTATTGCATTTTCCTGCAACAAGGGACATATTTCAGCTGAAAAGGGCAAACCAGGAAATTTACTCATGAAAACCAATTTATATAAGCATATGAATAGTATAACTATTCCCATAGTATGTCTGGTATTCATCTTGAGAACTCTTGGGGACACATGAGTAATCCTCAGTGCAACTTCAATTTAGCCTATGTTTAAATATAGAAAGGGAATGAGGTTGGTCCTGGATGCTTTAGTCTTATTATTTTATCTCTGGTATCTAGTCAACCAGTATGAAGGCCTGTGAACTCTTTGAGCATTCTCTCTGCAAAATCGGAGTGTGACAGGGTGTCAGCATTGACAGATCAGTGGTGGAGATTGACCAGACCTGAATTAATAAAGGTCAGAATTGTCAACAGGAGTGCCCGGTGGCATTCGAGGACTTGCTCCTAAACAGCTTTGTAAAAGCAAAAAGTAGCTCCAGAGCAGAACAACAGGCACCTGGACAAGCAGGGGATTTCCTGAGAATCATTAAAATAAATACTTTGAAATAATTTTAAAATTTCCCCCTTCTCTTCTTCTCTGTGTCTTTAACTTCTTGAGAATCTTCCAGATCCTATAGGGAACTAATGAGTTAGAGTACAGGAAAGGCAGAGTAGCTGGGGAGAGGAAGTTTCCTTAATCCTCCTAGGGTTCCTGGCTAGGTCTAAAATACAAACTGATGAAGACTGATAAGCAGGAAAGAAGTATAACAAATTTATTTAATCTAAGTTCTATGTACCTTCAAAAGTGTAAGCCCAAAGACTAAAGGAAAGAAAGCTGTCCATGTTTATGTAGAGATTGAATGAAGAATAGATGACCATGAAGAAATATGGCTAGATGCAAGGGTATATAACCTAATAGTTGTAGAGGCAAAACCCAGCAAAGCCTCTTTATAGCCTTCTTGGCCTCCCGGGTTGAACATAATAGTTTTGTGTTACTGTAACAAAATTCCTGGGATAAATAAACTTTTAAGGTTCATGGCCTCAGAGGTTTGGGTCCATGGTTACTTGTCCCCTTTGCCTTTGGGCCTGTGGTGTACATCATATCCCACATCTGGTACAACATGATGCTCACTTCCTGATGTCTGGGAAGCAGAGACAGAGGAAGAAGAGGGTCTGGGGTCTTCAGATTTCTCCAAGAGCATACCACAGCTAATCTAACTTTCTCGGACTAGGCCCCATCTCCTGCCAGTAGTTCCAAGGGCTGGCAATCAAGTCTTTAAATGACTTTGGGAGGCATGCATTCAAACTATAGTGCAGGTATAGAATGAGGGGTTTTCTGGAATGAGGTTTTATGATCAATCATCAGACATGGTAGGTCAGAGAATTTCCTTATGATCACCCTTACACTGGAAGAGAGGAGAGAGTAATATTTCTGGGTTTTTATGGCTGGAATTGGTAGAAATGGGTTTTACTGTTTACAGCCTGCCTTGGAGAATAAAGGAGGACTCAAGAGGGCACTGATCAGCTTGCGCGGTGGTGCAAGCCTGTAATCCCAGCACTTAGGGAGGCAGAGACAGGAAAATCGCGAGTTCAAAGCCAGCCTCAGCAATGGGGAGGCGCTGAGCAACTCAGTGAAACCCTGTCTCTACATAAAACACAAAATAGGGCTGGGGATGTGGCTCAGTGGTCGACTGCCCCTGAGTTCCATCTCCAGTACCAAAAAAAAAAAAAGAGGGCACTGATCTTTTTCCACCTGGTGAAGTGTTCATCCACCACTATTGTCTGTAGGATAATAGCAGTTGGGCCCTGTCCTGTAAGAGGGGAAGGTCACTGCATCCCTCCACCCCATTCTTGTCTCTCCTTGTCTCCGCATCTCACCATGTTTTCAAAACAATTTAAGGAAGCAAAGTTTTTCTTGTATACTGAATAATTTGTCCATTGATTCCATTCTATATATATCATAGCCTCACCATGTTTCAGTTTCATCTCTTAAACTAATTATCTAAGAAACGAGGGGAATATCTTACATTTGTCTTACACATGTGTGAGCGTGTTGAGTCCACACAGGTGCTTAGTACAGGTGAAATTACTTTTGTTGACGAGGAAAGACTTAAATTTTCTTATATTTCAGGAGAAATAGCAATGGTTTTCATCCCTTCCTGCATATTCTTCACAAGCATAAAAGTGTCATTGTTACCTTAAAAAACTAAAATCTCACTTCATCCTCATGGAATATTTTGTTGAGAACATTCTGTAATACAGAGTTTCTAGTTGTGAATTCTTTTAACTTTTGTTTATCGTGGAAGGTTTTTATTTCATCTTCAAATCTGAAACTTAATTTTGCTGGATATATAATTCTTGGCAAAGGATTAAAAGTAACCATGGACCCAAACCCCATTTTCTTTCAGAGCTTGATATATATTATCCTAGGACCTCCTAGCTTTGAGGGTCTGGGTTGAAAAAAAAATCAGTTGTGTTCTGAGTTGTTCTTCTCCTATATGTAATTTGATTTTTTTCTCTCTTGGCCCTTAAGATTTTATCCTTACTCTCTGTGTTAGTCATTCTCATTATAATATATCTTGGTGTGGGTCTGCTGTAATTTTATACATTTGGGTTTCTGTAAGCCTCATGTATTTGATTTTCTATTTCATTCTTTAGTTTTGGGAAATTTTGATATTATATCATTGAAATAGGGGCAGGAAGGATAGTAGAATGAATCAGATATTATTACCCTATGTACATATATAACTATATGACTGATATGATTCTACATCATGCACAACCAAAACAATAAGAAATACTCCATTATATATGATGTATCAAAGTGCATTTACTGTCATCTGTAACTAATTAAAACAAATTAAAAATTTTTTAAAAGTCATTTTCTGTTAAGAAATAGGAAAATGGGTAACTTAAGATTTTGTGGAAAAATTGCATTTCTCTATAAAATTGTCTTGTTGGGGCTATGTCTCCTAGATTTCTTGTCTTGTGATCTTTAAAGAGCAGATCTAGATTAGCTGACAGGGGGTCAATTATTCTTATGTTTCCAAACTCTAAAATTCTTTTTTTGGTACTGGGGATTGAACTCAGGGGCACTGGACCACTGAGCCACATCCCTAGCCCTATTTTGTGTTTTATGTAGAGACAGGGTCTCACTGAGTTGCTTAGCATCTCGCCATTGCTGAGGCTGGCTTTGAACTCGCGATTCTCCTATCTTAGCCTCCCTAAGTGCTGGGATTACAGGCTTGCACCACCACGCCTGGCTCCAAACTCTAAAATTCTTGAGGTGGATTATATGTGTGTGTGCGCTTTTGGGCAGCTGCTTCATGACATGTGATAAACTTTTAAATTATGTGACCTCAAAACAAAAATAACCATAAAGCAACTTAAATTATATATGACAAGCATATTGAATATATATATATTTACACCTCACGCAATCCTTGAAAAATTCAACCTAGCAATAAACAAGTGCTTTCAATCACCCAAGATTTTGAAGGAAGCACCAATATTGCAAATACATTCTCTTCATTCTATTAACTATTAAAGCATACTAATTAGAGGGAAGTATAAATGGAAATTTGTCACCAGATTGGTTCCATGCCATAATCCTTTCCAAATTTCCTTTTTCCCCCAGGACTTTAATTCCTGTTTGACAGCTCCCCAGTAGAAGTAAGACAGTCTCCTTGTACTGTCATTTGGATAGCATCCTTATTTTGTGAGACGAAACAGTCTAAAGATGCTATCTCAGTGACTTTAAATAAAATTGTAGTCCAAAAGCTTCATGATATTTTTTTCCTTCTTAGCATATTAAGATCTCCTGGGATGAAGATATTAAAACACTGTATCTCCTTAGCTTCTCTTTGAAGCTTTTATCTTACAGGTAACTATTATCTGAACTTAAAATGGTTAAGTGATTTTAAAAACGGAATCGACTGTACTGGCTCTCCTAAGCACTTTTTCTTGGTTTGTCCCATAGAGTAAAGTCAGATGGTATTATTAGTAACCAATTATCACTTGATCTGGTTTTGAAAGGGTAATGGAGAAATAACATAGCTAAATTACTTATAAAATCCTAAAGATACTCAAATGCCCACTTAGTTATATACAACAAAATATGAGATATTCTATTACACAAAAACGAACACTTTCTTCTCTAACAGTGAAAACTAAAGAACATTAAAAATTGTCTAAAATAAACCTTTTTTCCTTAAATAAGATTTTTCTTGATAAACAAGAGATTTCAATGGGGAATACCCTGAAAATGTTATGAAGAATAACACGTTTAATTTTATAATTGTCAACCTTATCTGCTAGACCATATCTAGCTATTAATTTGGATACACAAATGTGTGTATATAAATATCAGATTGCAGTTTTAAAGTTAATAGATTATAGATTATTTTAAAGATTTTTTAAATATGCTCTGTACCCTCTCATGCTGATAACTTCTACTGTAAAGTTTGTAGTGATGTTTTTTTTTTCAAAGTATCACACTGAGCATTTTAAATTTATGTCTATTTTGCTATTAAAATAATATTTGGGCATTTTTACTACAAAATAATATCCTTATGCATAACTGTGCTTTATTTTTTAAGCCCTTAGGCTCATTTCTTACATGTGAAATTGCATGAACTAGATCATTTACATTTTTTATGGTATTTGATAGATACTGGCCGATTATACACCAGAAAGCTTGACTCAAGTCCCATTAGTGCAGCAGTTTTTAACTGTATTTCACTGATTATGTTCGTAAGTATTCCTTATGATTTGTTTACATTTATTGCATGTTTTATATGTCATTTAAAACTCTTTTGGGAATTGCTTGTACCCATTTTTCTGTTGAAGAATTTATTGTTTTTCCATTAGGATGTTGTAACACTGCTTTGAGTATTTTATGAAAATTTTCTCTGTTGTAATTTTGTCACAGTTAACTAGCTAAATTACAGTAAGCTAAGCCTTATAATAGTTAGTAGCATAAGAAACTGTTGTTAAATTCTTTTTGGGAATCATCTATGCTTAATTTTATCAGATAGAATGTGTGTGTGTGTGTGTGTGATATGTGCACACACACAGATTTGCAGAAAGTACATATTCAGATCTCCTTTCTTTCCCTCCTTCCACTAAACTTTATCCTTTGGTAACTCTTTCTCTCTTCCCTTCATATACTTTTATAAAAAAGAAAAAAAAAAAAAGAAAAGGAACTAAAGTAAAAATAATTCATGAGTTCACTAAACTACACATCATTTTTAGTGAACTCATTTTGAAATGGAAATATTTATTATAATATTTCACATAATAGAAGTATGAAAACCCTTTTTGAATAGTTTTAGTTGTAGATGGTCATAATAATCTTATTTATTTTTCTATGTGGTGCTGAGGATAGAACTCAGTGACTCACATGTGCTATGCAAGCACTCTACTACTGAGCCACAACCCCAGCCCATAATCTCAAAGAGATCTTATTTAAGCTAAGAAAAATGAGAGAGAAATTAGAAATGCATCAATTTACTTAATCCAAATATGTTATTATAAAACTTGAAGGAAAGTATCTGATAATATTTTAAACTTGGTTATTTGTTTTATTAAGAGAGATTACTAGCATCATATAGGTCATAGAAATAATAAGAGATTGAGATGTAGGGGTTAAAAATCAGAAGTAAAAAAACTGCACAGTTAAATACAGAAATGAATTTGACATCATTAATAATTTAGAAATCCTAATGCATAATGAACACATAATTACATATTTTATTTCTCACTTTTCAATTTGCAAAACAGATACAGAATATTTAATATATCAGTTTTGAATCCTCAAAGTGAGCAGAGGCTTCCAATAGAAAAGACGGCTGAAAGATGCATAATTAATAAATTTATTTTCTCTTTAAGTTTTCTCTTCTCCTCCTTCCAATAGTGTGATCACTAGGGTTTATACTAACTTAGATTCTAATCACTGAGTTGAAAGACCCTGACAAATCTTTAATGTTTTCTTTTTCTATATAAAGATATGGGTATCTTGCATGTTTGCTTTGCTTAAAACCATAATATGTGTTAATGCACACATTTTGTGAAATGAGTATTAGGGAAAATATGAAATCTGAAGACAGAACTCAAAATTACTTCTTCAGTTTGAGGAAAACATCACTTCTTCAACTTGCGCATGAGGTTTTTTTAAATACTTAATATGAATAACATTATATGTATTTTCTTGTAGGTTTCTTTGACATCATTTTTCCACAGTATTAGCTACAGTATAAATGATTAACATAATAGGTTACTCATTCATTTAGAAAATATTCATTAAGCTCTAACTACATACCAAATTTTGTGATATTTAAAAATTAGTGTATGTTCATGGACATTTAGAGAGTCAAGGTGAACATTTCCATAAAATTCTCTTATTCTTGGAAGTTTTCATGTGTAACAGGCCTCAGTACAAAAAAACAGTCAAATGAAGATATCTATGTAGATTCAGATATATTCTTGTGTATCTGTCCCCATATATGTTGTTGAGGGGGGGTAATCTGTATGACTCTGGCTTGTACACAGAGATGAGCTTATGTTACTGCAGAAACTGATAAGTCCCAAGATGGCAGTCCCAACTGCTATTTGCAGTTGGCAAACTGGGAAACTGGATGAGCCTATGCTATAGTTCTAACCTGAAGGCTGGGGTCTCCAGACTCCTTGAGAATCTGAATGCCTGAGAAGACAATTTGCCAGTTAGAAAGCTGTCAGGAGGACCCTTCTCACAGGAAGGCCAGCTTCCTGTTCCACTTAGGCCTTCAGCTGATTGAATGGGGCCCACTCATATTAGGGTGGGCCATCTGCTTTAATTTGGCATAGCAATTCAAATGCTAATCACCCTGCAAAATTCTCAGAGAAACCCACAATCATGTGTTAGCCATGGGTATCATTTGACATAAAATTAACCATTGCACCGTGATCTCCTTATTGTTTTTCCATCATGTCTACATGACTTTAGATAAAGATGCTATCTAAAAACATAAGCAGGAACTTCATGGTGAAACATTATATAAAGAAACATTATTGTTAACTTCCAATAAGTCATGATAGTGGGTCTTAGAACAATCTCTTGTGTTTCTTCAGTGTCAGAAATACACATCTAGAGTAGGAAACTAACATAAGAACTCTACATAAAGCAAAGCTGCAAAGTAATTCTTACAAAGACTAAAGTTGGTCCATGTGATTACTAATTGGTTTCTAAGTTACTATTAAAGGTAGGGCAGTGATTGGTAGTAGAATAATCCACTAATGATAGATGCAGGAAATAGCAATCAAACTGATAGGACACTGGGGTCCTTGGGAAGCAAGTATGAATAGAAAGCTATCTTAAGGAGATAGCACTCTTTTGAAGAAATCAAATTAAGAGGCCATAGTAGACACAATTTGCTATAGTGCGCTTGCAGTTTTCAAGCCTTTGAAAGTTGCTGATCTTGATTCTTTAAGTAAAAATTTTAAAACATTATAAACCAAATGCTCAGTTGTGAAATGCAACTGTGAACTCTGCAGTAAGAAATGTCTCTAACTGGATATTCTAGAAACTTCCAAGAGCGGTTTCATATTGAACCTGGAAACAGGATGCTCTCAAAATTGATCAGAATATCTACCACTTGTTCTGGGTGGCCCATGGAAAGTGTGTGAAAGATGAGTGCCTTGTGCAACCTTTAAATCAGCTTCAGTCACATCTCTCTTCCCAACTTTAGGTGGACTATTCCTTCTGCTTCCCCCTTTATCTTTCTTGGCTGCCAGAACAGGTTGTCATAGAACTCATTTTTACCTTTCTTATTCTAGATAAATGCTACTAGCTGTTGCCAGGAACTACCTGCCATTAGTAATCACTCATTAGACTTGACAGTGAAAATCTCTCCTAGATAGCAAATGCTAACTGGTCACATTTTACTGATAGATCCATTTGGATCCCTTTTCAGCCAGTGAGCACACCTGCATTGGAAAATTTGAGGGTGCTGAAAATTAGTCTATTGTTTAACTCATTACTTTTTTATGGACTTTCCCAGCATGCAAATAATTCATTAGCAATGAACATATTTAATTGTTCTTTCCAGTTCATCCCTTTATACATTTTAAACAGATTATCCTGGCTGGCTACAAACCTGAAATCTAAAAGCAGATGATGTTTCTAATTGGGAGACTTATGTAGGGTACTTCAAAAACAAATACACTTCTTTTTTATGATTTTCTGTTAACCTTTGATGGATCTGGAACATGAAGAAATGAATAAATAAATTACATGCATGCATTAATGAATAAATTGAAGGATGAATGAGTAAGAACACACTTTAATACTACACAATAAAATAGTTTACTACTACAATAAAAAAAAGTAGATGAAGATGGTATAGTTAAAAGGAGGAGTAAATGGGGCATGGCAAACAGAAACAGATGCATAAAGATGGGAGTGGAATCTCAGATTTCCTGTTCTTCTTTGAGGCATAATGGATTGTCACTGAGAAATTATTACTCACACACTGTCCCTATCATAAAAGGGAGGAGAAGGATAAATTCATAAAGACTGAAAAATTCTATAATATACTGAAATTTCCACCAAAAGAAATAAAAAAACAGGATTCTTGTAAACTCATGCCATACCTACACACAAGGATCTTTCACATACTTTGTTGACATACATTTGAATTATTGACAAATGATTGTGGTAATGTTTGAACTTCCAGCTTACAACCTTGATGTGGTAAGAATGGGAAGAACTGAAACTTCTTTTGAATTACACATGGATAGTGCTAAAATAGGTGGTAGGTTTCTTTGCTAATACCAGGTAATTTTTTTTTTCAACAGCTCTCTTTAAAAGTACTGTTATGAAGAAAAGCTATTTTGCAAACAAAAACAGAAAATACTTTAAAAAATATTCTCTTTCATGAATCAAGAAGAGTAACATGATCACGTTTTATGTTATTTGGGGGGTCTAATTTTAACTTGACAGATGGGTATTCAATGTGCCTGTTGAAGGGGAATTCTAAAAACCATTTATTGACAAAATTAACAAAACTACATGACAAATAACTGATAGAAAAATGAAATTTTTCCTGCTCTCATCATGTAATTGCTGGCTAAACTGAAAAATAAACTTATTTTTAAATAGGTGATTTAAAAATTAACGTGGAAGAGAAGACCATGGAGTTTGATAGGAAAAAATTCAAATCATCTGAACCCTGAATTTGAAGCCTATAACAGGAATACCAGCACTGACAAACAGAAGGTGTTGGTACATCTTTTGTTCATTTTCAGACCTGCATAAATGATAGGTGATCAGCGTATTGTGCTCTTGGGGGAAGAGATTAATAGGAGCAGGACAGACAAATTTCAGGAACCAGAGTCCCTCCCTGTAAAGAGGGGGAGGCACTATATTTGAACAGTGTTTTTCAAGAAGCGAGCTTATTAAACAAAGAGTAGTAATCATTTATTCATCAAATTGGAGAAAAAGCAGAAGTGATAAAAAGTAGAATTTCAATTAGATAATAAGCCTATAGTAACTACCAAGTATATCCTTCATTTAGCATTTATTTGAGATAAAAAGTTATTAGCTTATTTTTTTTAAATTGTTTCCTAAATGACAATTTTCAGTATGTCAATTAGGATGTAAGCTCTTTGAGGCTTGGGGTGTTATGTTTGTGGGTGGGGTAGGGACATTGGAGAGTTTTATCTTTTATTATATAAAACAATAAATAAAATACAAACAAGTTTAAAATAAACTTGAAAATAAATACCAACAACTTTAATTTGGGAATTGAACAGCTTCAAGATTGAAAGATTTTAGCCTGGTGTGGTGCCGCATGCCTATAATCAGAGACTGTGGAGGCTGAGGCAGGATGATAGCAAGTTACAGACCAGCATCGGTAATTCAGTGAGACCCTTTCTCAAAATAAATAACAATACATGTTGGGGATATAGCTCTGTGAACCCTTGGGTTCAATCCCCAGTAATGAAAAATAACATTTGAAGAGTTTTTGCTTTGAAATATCTTTATATTTTTAATTCTTTTTATTATGGTGTAATTTAAACTTATAACATTTTTAAAAATTTGTGCAAAGAATTTATAATCTAGAGAATCATCTAGATGTGCCTGGTATTAATCATTTGCTTTTTCATTTATGTTCTCTTTCTCTTATACACACACCTTTTCTCCCTTAGTTTCTCTCTTTCGCCCATATATTTATCTATGCAGATATATATGGCACTCATAGTTTCAGAGGTCTCAGTCCATAGAGAGCTCAGAACATGACAGTCAGGAAGCAGAGAGAGCTCTCCTCACCATTCACAAAATATAAACCCTAAAGACAGGCCCCCAGTGATTTACTTCCTCCACCTATACCCTACCTGCCTATGGTTACTCACCATGCAGTTAATCCCTGTTAGTGGATTAACTCACTGATTAGGTTAAGGCTCTTATAATCAACATCTGAATGTTCTTACATTGTCTCATACATGAGCTTTTGAGAGAGACCTCATCATTGAACATTAAATTTGTCAGCTTCATAAAATTTCATCAGAACCACACCTTTTTAAAAATTGCCATTCGTATTGAATTTATCCACTTGATCTAATGAAGTCCTTTATGGCAGTTCTGTCCATACCAGTGAAGGATCCAGTTTAAAGGTAGCTATTCCATTTAGTTGTCACGTCTCTTAAGCCTCTTTTAATCTGAAGCCTTTTTAATTTTTTAAATTTTTTTTTAATGTTTTATTTTTTAGTTGTAGGTGACAGAATATCTTTATTTACTTTTATGTGGTGCTGAGGATCGAACCCAGTGCCTTATGTGCGCTAGGCAAGCACGCTACCACTGCGCCATAATCCCAGCCCCTCTGAAGCCTTTTTATAGTGTTTCTTTTACTTTAATTGAGTTTGGAAAGTACTTCATTTTAAAAGATGGATTATTTATCATTTTTGTTTTATTCTGATATTGCTAGATTGTGGGTTGTAGTTATATATTCTCACTAGTATGCTTTCTGGGAGATATTTTGTTTCTCTCAGAGTTGTGCATCTGGAGCCACATAATGTCCACCTGTACCTCATTGTTGGTGTTGATTTTAACACCTCATCAAGGTGTTCCCTCAGTTATCTTCTCTACTTTGTATCTGTAATTACCAAGTTTTATTTTTCTCTCCTTGCTGCTATTAAATAGATAGTAAGAATCACTTGACGACCATGACCATGCAAATATCAGGTTTTCTATTAAAATGTCCCGCTGAGTTCAGAATCCAGTGATGATTGTTACATTGTCTAACTTTTACCAAGATGGTTTTTTAAATTCCAACAATCTCTGAACATTACCACTCAACCCTCAGTATTCTGCTTTTTTTCTTTGTATATCCTTCTGCATTATCTACCTGTGATTTTGTTCGCAGTATGGACTCATCAATTTGTATCTTTTGATTCAAGTTACTATCTTGACATTTATGTTACCCACATTTGGCTAGTGGCAACTTATTTGGCTTGATTTCTCCCTCCTGGTCATATACACCACCATTTCTTGAGCACGTTCTTTCTTCCTAGCTTACCTTGTGTTTCTCTTGCTCCATTCCTAGACTCACTTCAGGGAACCACAGTTGCTTTTAGAGGGGAGTAGGGACCACAGTGTAGGTGGGAACCCACTCATTGATTTTAGAGTCTTACTTCATGGTCCTTCCATGCAAAGGTAGGAATAAATATGTATGTACGCATATATATTCACATACATAGATATACACACAAACACACTCGTATGCACATACTAATGTGTTCATATTAATTTGCATGTAAGCACATATATACTTACACATATTTTAGAAACCATTAATTAATCTGTCTCTTCCATGGTTGAAATCCACTGGCTCCTAACTCAGTAACATGTTTACTCATTGACTCCAATCCTGTAATGCATTTAAAATAGTTTCCTGATTTCCTTGTTTATATCATTATAAAAAGCAAAACTAATAAGAAGGGTTTAGAATTTGCTAGGGCTTCTGCCATCACACCCTGTTCCTCTTTCTTCCTAAGACTGAGGGTGCAGCCTTAAGTGCGCTTGCTCTCTTGAGAGTGTGCTCGCTCTCACTCTCGCTTGCTTGTTCTTTTCTTTTTCTTTTTGGTACCAGTAATTGAACCTGGGGGAGTTTAACTTCTGAGCCACATACCCAGCCCTTTTTATATTTTACTTTAAGACAGGGTCTCATTGAGTTGTTTAGGGCCTTGCTAAATTACCAAGACTGGCTTTGAACTTGTGATCCTCCTGCCTCAGCCTCCTCGGAGGCTGGGATACAGGTGTGTGCTACAACACTCACCCTAAGTACTTTCTTTATAAGCACTTAGATTGGCACTCTATTTTGTCTCCCTCAGTGTGGCTGTGGTGTTCATTTAAAATATGATTAAACTCATTCAGTAGATGTGCTTGCAGTATTTTTCCCTTGTCATTGTTACTGCATGTGATGTTTTGAATATGTGAGATGATAGCATACTTTAAGTTCAGTACACATGAAGGTACACTCTGGGAAGTGTCATTCTTTCCTGTGAGTCTACCAGCTCCTTGCTCCCACCTCACCTAATGAAGTTAGCCTGATTTTTTTTTGGTGTATATCTTTCATGTTGCATTTTTTGGAAATGATAAGCAAGTGTGTACGTGTGGAGTTACCTTCTATTCTTCCTTATACAATATATTCTACAGCATGTATATTCTGTTCTACTTTTTCTTCCACTTAACGCTGTGTCCTATTCATAGAGTTCTTCCTGTTTTTATATCAACACATTACTCCATTGCATCTAACTAGTCTCTTATGCTTGAACATTTAGGTAACTTCAAATACTTACATATAAAAGTATATCAGTATTGGGACAATAAGTAACCTTATACAAATACTTCATGTATTTTCATAGTTTAGGAAGTGTACTTCCCAGGGAAGTTCCCAGGATGGCTGGATCAAATGGTAAATATACAGCAGTTTAAATAGTTTGAAATTCCTGCCCATAAGTGTTGTGGTGAGAACCATTTGTCCACAGCACGGTGGAGTGTCAGGCTTTTGAAATTTTGCCTATGTTTTGGAAATGGTATCTCAGGTACTTTTAATGACACTTCTCTTATCACGAATGAAAATGAGTACCTTCTCATATTTTTACAGGAAAACTTTTGTTATCTCTTAGTGTGAGGAATCTATAAAAGCATTAGAATATTGATTTAAAAGTGCTTTCTTCCCAAATGCAAGACTGGAGAGAATAGGAATTGGTTAACTTTTCCTGAACTACAAGTCAGAAACCAGAGTCTCCAGAGGGCTGTGTTCTCAGAAGATCTGGAAGATTCCAGTCTCCAACCTTCCAGCAGCCCCCACGTTCCTCCAGTCTCTACTGCCACCTTCTCTTCTGTAACATGAGTGTGATCCCCCCTCTGTCTTTCTTATACAGACTCGGGTGATGGCCTTTCTTGTCCACCTGGATAATCCAGGGTAATCGCCTCTCTTAGGATTTTTAATTACAGATTTGCCATCTAAGATACTTACTGCTTTGCTGTATAAGGTAATACTCAAGGTTTGCAGGGATTAGGCCATGAACATATGTTTTTGGGAACCACTGCTGAGCCTTCTGCACACGATTAATGTTAAACAAGGGAAAGAAGATAAAGGAGATGGGCTTCTTTGTGTCTAATACGCTCAGAGGAAAAGATTTGTGGGAATGTGGGGTGGTCGCCTTCCACGCTGTCACTCTGGCCCATCTGGAATAGAAGGATACTTTGTTTATTGAAAAATGCAGCAGAAGGAGATTTAGCAATAATTTCTATGTTTTAGTTGACCTAATCTTGTTGTAATGTGCCTTAATCACTGTGAATGCATTATAAATTCATTTGAAAGCTGTTCGAGGATGTCTGGATCATACAGTAAACAGTTATGAAAAGGAAGAACAAGGCACTTTAAAAATTTTAAGCTTCTAATGAAATTGATTTGTTACCTTGACAAAAATAACAGCTAGTGATGGTCACGCTTTCTAGAGGGAGAAGACCAGAGTATCCCAGGCTTGATGACTCCATGGACAACACCATTCAAATGGGATATCTTCAAGCCTGCACATGTATTCCAGGTGCCTTTTATTTCTGTTTTTCACAGAGTTGATCTTAAACAGAAGCCTATCTTTAAATGTCATTGTAAAGGGCTTTCTCCTTTGTTTGAGGACCAGGTCATAGTTGGTAAATATTATTGCCTTGTATGTTTTTATAATGCCTGTCCATCAGAAAGTTTTGACTGGTACTACATTGTCACAATTTGTATACATTGGTGTTTGTCCCATAGGTATGAGCATCACCTTTTTGTAGTATATCTTACAGATATTAGGAGAAATTGATGATGCATATTTGAATTTTGAACTTGGTAGGTGGGAGAAAGATGAGAAGTCAACCAACCACCCATTGGATTTGATGCTTGGATATCTTTTTTTTTCCAACACACCCTTTACTCAGAGGGTATCTAGATTTTGTTGGAACACCTCTAGTGTCAGGTAACTCTGTATCTTTCAGGAGAACTCATTTAATTTTAACGATCTTGCATTGAGAAAAAAAAATCATTACACATAAAAAGTAAGTTAATTATTTTACTACAAAATCTACAGACAGATAATTTACCTTTCCTAGTTATCTCTTCTCCAAGTCTACAGTCCCAAGTGTTTTGTGCAGCTCTTAATGTGACACTGTTTTGAGTCATCATCCTTAAGGCCTTGTCTAAACATGGAGATAGTGCCAGTGATACTGAGTCTTTACTAGCATTGGCTGTAACCATTTGTGGATTCAAGTTAGTCAAAAGTGGGAAGAAACTACAAAATCAGAGTGACTTATGAATGAGGGGCTTTGGCTGGTATTTTGGGTCTGCAGGATTTGTGAAGTTCCTGTAAGATTTTGGGTGGTTGGTATGTGTTGCTATGTGTTTTACTTAAGCCAAACAAGGAATTTATATTATAGAAATTATAAAAATTCAGAAGTGTCTGATGGAAGTGAAGTGTAGAAGTGTAGCCAAGATTCAAATAGCAACTAGAACAAGAATGTATAGAGCTGTAAGAAACCCATAAAGTGAGTGTGTTCATTCATTTCTATGTTTCTTTTTCCTATTTCTTCTGCATAACTTATTCATTTTCTTTGTCCTTGTCTGTCTTTGTAAACTAACTTATATGACATTCCTGGCTGTCAATTTTAGCAATACTACTTAAGGTTTACTCAGAGTAACTATTTGAACTCAGTTGTAATTTTAACTCTCAGAAGACAGAAGCTCTTGCTCCATTCCTCTAAGGACAGGCACTGTCCCTCCACTAGGGAGTGGAGCTAAGGTAGAAGGCGAGATGCTATCTAATGTCATAGCTGGAGGCTTATACTTGTGTATCAGAGTCAGGTAGTTTCAGGATGAAGGAAATGGCTCTAGAGTATAACAGGTGGTCTTCAAAATTTCTACAAGAGGGGGAGGTGACTTTCAGTCCCCTGGGGTTTGAGAAAATAGAGTCAGTGTTCCATGTAAGAGGTACCTATGTGGGAGCTGGAGGATATGAAAGCAGCCGCTGGGTTTTCTAAGATTTCTTAAAGATAGTAATTTCCTTTTTGTCTGGATCAGTTTAGAAAGTCATTCAGGGGATACCAGGTCTGCAGAAATAAATGGTACATTAATAAACCTTAGCTTGGTGAACTTGATAAAGGAATGAATCTCAATATAAGTATCTTCATGCATTCCAAGAGCAGATTTGTGTTATTGATGATTAGGTCACATTTTTGTTTCCTATTTACAATTTTCCACTAAAATTTATATCTTTCTAACATTTGCTGTTCAGTAATATTTCATCCTACCTGTACTAACCTAGTATACCTTTGAATACAAGTTGATATTATTTTGATTGAATTCATGGCTTGACTCATTATTCTAGTCTGATGTACCTCTTCTGGATTATGATTTGGTAGTCCACTATAGTACCTATGCCCTCAGTGCATAGATACTATATGTGAACTGAAAATGTGAATACATACCATCAGCTAATGATGAGGTATTGCAAACAGAATGTCAACTGGAGTCAAGCTGAATACTTGGCAGGGTAGGGCAGATTTTGACTCTGATTTCAACCATCAGATATTATGTGCATTTGCATAAGCCATTTAGTTGCAGTTATGTCTTCTTTGCTTCACCTATAAATGGGCTAAGGAAGAGTTTTTTTTTTGAATATGAAATGAAACATCATCTTTAAAGTTAGTCAACTACTTTCAGCTCCACATAAGTTGCTAGTATCAGAGAACTTCTCTTGTCTTATGGGTGAGGAAGAACCAGATGAAATAAATTGCTACAGCTCTGGCCTTGGGGTGATCTGATCTAAAGGACCATTTGAAGTTTTTTCTGAAGCAGAAAGAAGAAATGAAGCTGTGAAGCACACCTTCACTGGAGAGGCAATTTCTTCTCTCCCTGTCATCAAATGTGTACCAAGTGTCAGATGGTGCCTTGAAGGCATCAGTAAGTATATGCATCAAGCCTGTTAAAAGTTGTGGCAGGTAAAGGAATTATATTACTTTGATGCTAAGACAGCTCTCTTGATTGCGAAGAAGCTTCTGTAGTAGATGCATGCTGTTTTAACTTGTGTAACAAATCTACACTTTCATTTCTCTCTCTGTCTCTCTCCCTCTCTCTGTCTCTCTCTCTGTCTCTCTCTCTCTCTCTCAATCTCTCTCTCAATTTCTCTCTCTCTCATAGTGCCCTTACTTCCCTGTAGGTAACCAGCCTTTTCATCTGAGTCCATATACTTCAGTAGAACTGAACCATTTTCCCAAAGATAGTCCACTGGTTTACTTTGTGCCAAACTGAGTCTGGCATCTACTGACCATAGCAGTAGTTTCAGGGACAAATCAAATCAGTCAGACTTCTTCCCAAGAAAATTGAAACATAGAGTAAAATGATTAAGGTAAGTTCAGTTGCTATAGTCACTACCTGTGTAGATCCTCTTTGTCTCATTTTGACTGTTTTTCTCAAGTCTTTGATGTCCAGATTTTATCTTAATATCTATAAGCTCCTTATCCTAGTCTGTTTCCTGATGCTGTAACAAAGTTTCACAAACTGGGTAAGTTATAAACAAGAGAAGTTTGACTTATGGTGTTGAAGGTTGGGAAGTACAAGAGCATGGCTTTGTCATCTTAAGAGGGTCTTTATTTTGTATCTTGATATGGCAAGAGGTCAAGCAAACATACTCAGGACAAATGAGAAAATCAGGCCAAACTGATCCATTTTATCCAGAACATGTCCCACTCTGGAGGCAAGGGCACTACTCTGTTCATGAGGGCAAGTCCCTTACCTTGTCACCTCTTAAAGGCTTCTCCTCTTAATACTGTTCAATGACAATTAAATTCCAGCCTATTTAGAGAGGACATAGATGCCTCAGTACTACTTCACCCATTTCTAATCACTTAACTTTTGTTTAAGTAGGCCTGGACTTGTTTCATTATATGTAAGTAACTAAAACAAATATATACAATGATTTCAGAAAATAATTAAATAGGTGTTACAGAACCAAGAAAGTACCACATGCAGGTGGCCTCAGAATATATACATACATAAATTCCAAGTCCTCATAAATTTTACACTTTTCCCATTTATGCCAGGAAGACCCAATGTCAATCAGCAGCTCCCATGATGTCTTCCTATGGCTCATCACAGGAACCAATCACCACACCCTGTTTTCATCACAGTCCTGTATACTTAAGTATCAATCCAAGTCATGTTTCTCTTTATCACTGTTCTTGAGTTCCTCCTGTCTCCTGGTTATTTGACGTGATTTATCTAAATCTAATGCATTCCCTGCTTTCTTTTATCAATTTTTTTTCCAAATCTCACATTCATTAGTAAAATGAAGGTACTACATTTTCTCTGTCCATTCATGACTATTCCTAACATTTTAGGGAAATTATTTGTTACAAGAAAAATTACATCACAGAAAGGAAATGTTTTCTTCCTAAAGTCCCCTTAGTACTAACTACAAAGCAAGTCCCCTTAGCACTAACTGCCCAACTCTACATTCCACTGGAAGAAAAGCAGTGGTTGCTATTTCTGTCTAACCAATCACTTTAAGACTCTGTGGCTTGGAACAGAAATGCTTATCTCACAATTTCAGTAGGTGTGGTTCACTGGCAGAGCTTACCTGGGCCCTCTGTTTTAGGAACTCTCAAAGGATGCTATCAAAATGTCAGCAGTGGCTTTGATGTCATCTGAAGGCTCGACTGGGAAAGGATCTTATTTCTGACTTGCTTCTGTGGTTGTTGTCTAGATTCACTTTTTCCAGGAAAGTCAGACTTGTGCAAGGTTCCTTGATGGCTGTTAGTTGGTATCTGCTTTCTGATCCTACATGTACTGACATTTCCACATGGCAACTGGCTTCATTAACACAGGCACATGAGAGAACCATAGGGAGAAAGGGTGTGAACAGAACAGAAGCCAGTCTTTTACAGATTAATCTTGGAGTGACATCCTATTAAATTTTACTCTGTTGACTAAAAGCAAGGCACATGGCCCAGTGTACAGTGAAGGAGAGGGGTTTGCACAAGGTTGTGAACACAAAGGGTCATGTCAGAGATGCTTTCCATAATGCAGTGGAATTTTGTTTCTCACTCATTGATACCATATGGTAACATAATCAATTACCAATCGGTAACTATAAGGCAAGAAAGAATGTAGAATTCACTTTCTGATGTCCTCACAGTACTTTGTTTTTTATAATAGCTTATCTCTACATATGAAGAGAAACTACCTACATTTTTTGAATTGAAACTTTACCTATGTCACATTTAGTTGCACTGAAGTATGTTCTCTTAAAGTTCTTAGTGCCATATAGTCAAGATATTGTAATACAATGCACTTTTAGACTTGACAGAGACAAGATTCCTATTTGTCTGGGGTACAATATTGCACAGGGTCCCCATGGGCAATCTGCTGTCCAGTCGTTGTCCTCTGTCAGTAAACATAGGACTATAATTAACTAGGTTCTATCGGGTTGACAGTGACTCTAGGACTCATATCCTTGCTAAGAAGCTAACCTGTCTTACAGAAGAATGTCCATGTGTTTTTCTTATGGACCACATAGCCAGTCCTTCTCTATTATCTTCTTCATATTGTTTTAACATCACAGTTCTCAGTGACTCTGAAAACATAATTTTTCTGTGTCTCATCCCTGAAAATTAATTGAATGTATCCTTATTTTCAGAGTCAGTATCTGCTTTGGTTTGCATACATCTAAGAATTTTGTATTTTAGCAATTTTTATTTCTGTTACGCCCATAATTATAAGTATCCCAGTATATAGATAAGTAACTTACATGGGCTGTATTTTTATGATGAGAAAAATAGAATGGAAAACTTAAGATGTGAATCATTTTTCAACTCTGTTTTATATACAATGCAGACATACAGTAGCTGTGCTATTTGGAAAATAGAAGGGGAATTCTGATTAAATTTTCTAGGAAAAAGAGATGTGGATTGGGAATATAACTCAGAGGTAGAACACATTCCTGGCATGTGCAAGATTGTGCATTCTATCTTCACTGCAAAAATGTTTGTTTTTTTAAATTTAAAAGAATTTAAAAGAGGCTAAATATTAGCAGTTATCTAACATATGTTTGTAAATGTTTTCTGTCTCTAATCTTTACATTACAGCAATATAATTTATAATGCCAGGATGTTTCAGGAGTACAAGTAACTCATTAATTATTATTAGTGTTTAATTCACTAGTATGTTCTTTTATTCACTCATTTGGCAAACAGCTGTGGAATCTATATTCTCTGATACTGTGTTTGTGAACATGAATATCACAGTCCTTGCACTTTTGAAATTTTGTTTATTTAGAGAAAGTAGATGTAAATAAATATTTATAGTATTCCACACAAAATAGTGATATTAGAAGAATGCAAATGACATGGAACCTGTTTAGAACTCATTCCTAAATTTTTGTATTTTATTAATTGGAAGCTATTTCTAAAAATCCTATACTCCAATAAACTTACTTCACTAAATGTGGGAATATAAAAAGAGAATTTATTGTCACCATCTTTCAATATTAAGTCATTTAACGCTAAAGATACACACACACACACACACACACACACACACACACACAAACACACACACCCTCCAATTAGAAGTAATGGTGTTATCTATTTCTACTAGGAATTCTATTAGTTATTTCTGCTTAACAACTGTAGAAATTTAAGCTGTCACCAGGTTTTCCCTCACAGTTGCTATAGATTGGGGACCTGGATACAACCTGGCTGGGAATCACTGGTCCAGGTCTTTCTTCCACAGGCTGCCATTGAGTCTGCGCTCACTTCAAGTCTGAAGGAGAACGTGCCTCCATGTTCACTTATGTGATTGATGGCAGATCTCAGGTTCTCCTGGCTTTTAGCTGAAGGCCCATGTCTCTGCTTCTATTTGGGCCTCCTCATAGGTAGAAAGCAGCAGTGGCAGCCGGTTTTCTTCAGTCAGTGAGCAGAAGGGTTAGCTAATAATGAAAGCTGTACCATCTTGTGTTATGAACTCAGAAGTAGCCTCCCAGTACATTTTTCTGTATGCTGTTTACTAAAAATGCAATGCTAGATGATCTAGCCCATGAGAAAGGAAGGAATACTACGAATTGGGGATTTGTGGGATGCTGTAGAGGCTGTATACCTCAGAAATATTACATCAACTTTTGTTTTATTGTACCTTGCATTTATGAGCTGTTTTAAAAGAAATAAAAGAAAAAAATAAAGGCTTCCCAGAAGTAATATTTAAATAGCATATTCCAGCCCCCATACACACATATAGAAATGTGATGTTAGGGTGACTTTTAAGGAAAAGAGCATAAACAAAAACTATCAGATGAAAAATAGCAAGGTGTAAGTCTTGGCAGAGAGGGGTGGATATAGTCAGAACTCAGTACACACAGGGCCAAGAGCAGCAGCGCCCTCTACACCATAGTGAGGAATTGAGATTGCTTTTTGCAGGAGGTATTTCTAAAAACCCTTAGGGGAGAGGTGTCTGAGTCTTTTGAATCTTCTTGTCTTTCTGTTCATTTAATGTTAGTGAAATTATTAGCTAATTGGAAGTTTCTTCTGTGGAAAATATCAATAAAACTTTTTAGAAGTTGCATGTATATTGGCCAATGGTTAGATACCTAAAAAGAGGCACATAATTCATAATTAATTTTATCATCAACAGAAGTGTGAATATATTAAAGTCATTTTCTGGTAAATTTGTGGGGATATGTGTCTTTTTAGAGTGTGTGTTTAAAAAAATTTTCCATAGCATATGAATAAGAAATGTTTAAGGAAACAGAAGAGGATCATACACTAAAACCATTAAGCTTAGCCTCTAGTGATTAGCAAAATTAATCTCCATCCCCTGTGTCATAAGAATTCTTGATATGAAGCCTTAGACATAATCAGGAAAGTTTAGTCTTGGCACGTTCTTTGATCTTGTAAGCACGATTTCTATTGTTCTGACCGTGCTTTCATTAAGGGCAACAGATAGGAGTGAGGTGTCACTCATTTAAAAATGCCTGGGACGCTCCTTTTGACTCCAGTGGTGATTCATTTCATGGCTCCTGCAACAACTCCATAAATTAGGTATGCATACAACCTTGCATGTGTATATGTAAATGAACTAATACAAACAGGCATTAATTCATGTGTCCACATATACACATCCAGGGAAATATAATTCCATAAGGCATGACCTCTGAATATCTCAATACAGCATTATTGAGCAGGTAGATCCTAGCCTGCAAATCGCCTTGCATTTTGCTATGAATATAGTCTCATCACCTTCAAATGGACGCCCCCAGGGTGCTCCTGAATGTACTTCCAGCACGGGATGTAAAAACTTTTGGCAACCGGTTTAAATATTAATCGAAACTTATAAATGCTTCTACTTCAATTTTTAATGTTTTCATCATATAGCTAGTTTACTTTGTTTCATATTTTGAGAGTGTAAAAATGACATTTTTTCTTTTTAAAAATTCAGATTATCAGTTATAGTACCTACCTTACAATCCAGAAAATATCATTCTGTCTACTTTGAGATCCTTCAACCATCAAATTATTAAGAACTCCTAGAGGTATACTTAAATAGCCAGCGCTTCTGCAATAGGAAAATAAGTAATATCAAAACTAGAAAAATGTAACAAATCATCCTGTTGTCTCTGTTGGGTGCTCTTATTGCTTTTGTCCTGGTCAGTGTAGTCTCCTGCAGGAAACCACACAGTCAGAAGCTAAAGTGGAGGCCTGTGGTGTCTGTTACCTTGTTCCTACTAATCTCTCATTGTTTTGGGGGGAGGGAAAAAGATAAGAAGGACATCTCTCTCTCATAATCCAGGATGGCTAGCTGCTCTAAACTGTGATTCTCCATCACAACTCAGGGCTGAACTCTTTGTATTTCTCAAGGACATAAGGACAGTCTGCCCATGCATGCCTGTGAACCGGGCGGGTCAGCAAACTGAGGCAGGAAGATCGCAAATTAGAAGCCAGCCTCAGCAAATCTGAGGCGCTCAGCAACTCAGTGAGACTCTGTCTTTAAAATTACAAAATAGGATTAGGGATGTGGCTCAGTGGTCGAGTGCCCCTGAGTTCAGTCTCTGGTATACATGGCATGCTGTGTATTCTATTAGTCTTTCTACACATGTTCAGAAGAGTAGATAAACCCTAAGAGGGCCCACATTGGGATTGCCAGGAGTTTTAGGGAAGAAGCAATGGAGATGATCTGCTCAATAGGTCTAGAATTCCCTCTTGAAGAAAGTATTTTGGAACTAGATACAGGTCATGGTTGTGCATCATTGTGAATGCCACTGAAATTGTTTAAGATGTCTAATTTTATGTGAATTTCACCTCTATTTAAAAATGTTAAAACAATGCATACACTTTGCAGGGTGTGTTTGTTAGCTCTCTGTCACTGTGACAAAATACATGGGATAAAACAACTTAAAGGCAAAAAAATTTTCTTTTGTCTCACAGTTTCAGAAGTGCAGTACATGGTCACTGGGCCCTGTTGTTTCTGGGCTTGCGGTGAGATGAACATTATTGGTAGGGAGAGTGTGATAAACCAAAGCTGCTTACCCCATAGCAGCCAAGAAGCAGAGAGAGAGGAGGAGGAAGAGGCCTGGATCCCAATGTCTCCTTCAAGGTCACACCCCCAGTGACTGCTTACTCTAGCGAGGGTTCCCTTCCCAAAGCGGTACTACCAGCTGGCTGGGACCAAGCCTTCAACATTTGAGCATGTGGGGCATACTCCAGATCCTGATAGTAACAGTGATAGACAAAATAGGTAAGAAAAATAAAGGCTATCAAAATATAATATTCTGCAAAGGCAAGAGGGAGTGAGAGAACAAATAGAGAGGGAGCAGGAGCCAATCTTCTAGAGCAGAGGCATCACAGACAGGAGGGGTGCATGCAAAGGTCACTTGATCTATTTGGTACTGTGAAGATACTCTTTTTATTTTTAAAATTAGCTTTTTTTTCCTCCCAAGTTTTATTTTAATGTGAAATTTTAAATTTTCCAAATAAGATAAATTTAATTGACATAAATATATGAATAATTTTCTTTGCAAAGTTCCCTAAGTGAGTGTAATAGACTGAATGCCCAGTAGATCTCTCTCTCTCTTATTTCACATCCTTGAGTTTCCTCAGGGTTTCTGAGCTACTAAGCAATGTCTGGTCTAACATCCTGACTGTGTCAGCATAAGCAAGCAAATTAACCTTATGATACCTCAGTTCACATCCCCGGAAGGTACACCTACCTCATAGTGTCACTCTGAAGAATGCATGAAATTTATAAAGGTCTGGGGACAAAGCCTAGCACCTAGCAAATGTGCAGTGAGATTAGGTATTGTTGCTAATTGCTCATAGATGAGTGCCAGATCATTAATATATTTAAAATTTGTGCTAACATCACTTTCCCAAAAGGTGCTTTCTAAAGTGAGAATGTTATGGTTTCTGTGTCTGGTGCTCCTTGAGCATCGGGTAGATGATGATGTTTATCTGTTTGTTGTCTCAATAAAGATTGGCCTCAGGCTTCAGAGCTGATGGTATTATCTGAAACCAGCTAAACTAACCAAACGCAAGTAGAGTCTAAAGCTATTATGAGATGTCATATGTTGACAAATTTCCTGGGGACCACTGAACACTTGAAATAATACAGGTTTAAAAAAGAGGTGTTATTTTAATGATTAAAAATGTAGCTTCTAGTATCTATGTATAAAGTGGCACAATGAAATCCACTATTCTGTATAATAATATGTACCAACTAAAATTAATTTCCATACATTTGACATTTTCTGTCAATCTCAGCAAAAATAGGCTTTTTTTTTCTGGTTAGCTTCAGATAAATTAAGATATATGTTGTTGTTTTTAATTTAAATAAACAATATACAGTTTGGCTTCCTGGGATAAGAAAGTCCATTCAGATAAATAGATTGATCTAAAAAGTAGGAAAGGATTGAGAGAGAGAAAGAGCACACACATATTGCATATGTTGGGAATTGTTGATCATTACAAATCTGTAATGATCTTTGATTAGTAAATATTAGAAGATGTCATCAGAAAACAATATTCAAATTACAGTGAAAGAAGTACTTTCATTAACTTTTCCTTGAGCCTGGAAAGAGAATCCCAACATCACAGTTATTTTTAGCACAGTTCCATGATGTGAGCATGACCGTCCTTCAGAGACCTATAGTATCATGGTTAGTGACCAGTGCTCTGTGCATGGCTAGTGTGCACAAGGCCTTGGGTATGATTCTCAACATCTCAAAAGCAAAGCAAAAATCAGAGCATGGATTTTACAGAGGGCCATCAATGTTTATCCTAAATTCAAATTTCATCTCAGAGTGCATCATGTGAGGGTGAAATGAATGAATGAATGAATGCCTGTGATTACTTGTTTGTAGCTGTGCCTAACATTCAGGAAAGACTAAATTATTAGCTCTCATTTTACATCATCTCCATTTTTGAAACAGTTTGTCAAGTTAGAAAGTAATGATGTTCAAGAAAAACTACAGATTGATTAATTAAAAATGGACTTTGAAAATTAAATGAAAAACAAGCTCATGGGAGATCTTTCTTAACTTTGACCTGTTGAAAAGGACAAGCAGGCCTGCTGGGCTTCTATGCAGTGCCTCAGTTTAAAAGAAAACCAGAACATACCCCAAAACATTCCTATATCCACAATTCCCTTTGGAGAGTTACTTTACATAGCTTAAATGTAATTAAAAGGTATTCTCTGCATACTGGATTTAAGCAACTTTGATTGTCATTCAGTGGAATATCATCCATTTGGACTGATGTCTAGGCTGGATTTTTAAAAAAAATTAAATTTATCCCAATTGTTATGATTGTGTTATTTACGTATAGTTTGGGGATTCTACTTAATAGCATACAAAGCTGGCTATAAGTTAATATTTGATCTAACCACATTACTATAAAGAAGTTGCCAATATGCACAAAAAGTTCATATTTATACATGTGCATGTGTATATATTCTCAAAGGATGTTTAGTGTGGTATGTTTTCTTTCTGTTTTATTTTTTTAAATTTTTTTTAGTTGTAGATGAACACAATGTCTTTATTTTATTGCTTTGTATGTGGTGCTGAGGATCGAACCCAGGACCTCACACATGCGAGGCAAGCGCTCTACTGCTGAGCTACAATCCCAGCCCCTGTTTTTGATTTTTGATGCTATCAGTAGATATTGTTAATTCCATCCTGCTATCTTCTGTCCGATAGAAGACATTCATCTGCTAAATGTGATGCATTAATTTACAAATTGCTACAAGGTATGGTATTTTTTTTAAATGCAAGTTGCAAAAATATCTATAGAATGGCTAACTAGTTATATGCAAGTGTGTATATGTGTACACACATGTAGAGAGTTTCTAGCAAAATAGCTATGGACAGTGTTAGGATTGGGGTGAAGGTTTTTTCATATTACAAGCAGTACCTCTTCTTGGTGCTGTTAATGTCTAATGTCAACAACATCTGGTTGATGCCATCTTGGGCCATTTGTTTTCTTTCCTTCCCTGTATTTAAAATAGTAAAATCCTATTTTAGTGAACATAGTATATTGAACAGTTTGATAAAATAATACATCTTCCTTAATTCACCTGTATTATTGTTTACTCTTTTTTTTTTTGTTTTTTGGTACTGGGGATTGAACTCAGGGGTACTTGACCACTGAACCACATCCCCAGCCCTGTTTTGTGTTTTATGTGGAGACAGGGTCTCACTGAGTTGCTTAGCGCCTCGCCATTGCTGAGGCTGGTTTTGAGCTCGCGATTCTCCTGTCTCAGCCTCCCTAAGTGCTGGGATTACAGGCTTGAGCCACTGCACCCAGCTTTATTGTTTACTCTTAATTTCCATTTTTTTTACCTATAGTAATTATGGGCTTATAATTATATTCCCTTTTAACTGTGAACTCAGAAATCTAATGTAGCACTGGATACAAATGCTAGATGTTTAATAAATCTTCGTTGACTATATGATCTAAGGAAATACACTGTCAGAGCATGGTTTTGAAATATATGAGATACATATTTAAATGTTGATTTTTCCAATACCTCGGTAATTATCACAGATGTATTACTTGAGTTTAGTGTTTCCAGGAAAATGAAATTGAGATTACACTCATTTCTATCTTATGAGACCTTCAGAATAATTGCACGAGACAGAATTTTTAAAGAACCTTTCCCTGTGATAGTCACACAGTAAATCATCAATAAAATAAAGGTATTTTTTCTTGATGAGCTTCACTGTCCTGCTTGTACACATTATAACACCATTATCTTTTGTATGCAAGTGACTTCTTGTTGAAGTGCAAAAGTGACCAAACTCAAAGCTAAGTTGACAGAGGGTGTGGAAACTTCCCTTTCATCTATAGACAGTAGAGCGTTGGCTAGGGAAATTAATTTTAAAAAGCATTCCTTCATAAAATATATTTTATCACTTATGCATATAAATACATACTTAATTATAAAAAATATGATGCACAATTTTGCTTTCAAAGGAGATCTAAACAGCAGCAGGCAGCCCAAATAACTCCAGAGACCAGTGCAGCAAGCGTTATGCGAGATAATATATAATCCAATTATAATGGTGCAAGTCATCACTGTATGCCAGGAAGAAATAGAGTCATTTTGCTGCCACAGTATTACTTGCTACTTAGGATTCTTCAAAGGGAAAGGTTAGGGGAACCACCCTCCCAGGGATGCTCTGTTGTTCTTAAAGGTAGTTACTGGTTGATCTTGAATTCATTTTATTTTAAATTATCTGTTGATTTGTTTTTAAGTTGAGTTCCAGAATTTAAGCTTTAGCCATCAGCTAAGAGGTTATTTTTTTGAGTGCAGAATTAAATCATGAATTTAGATTAATAGGCTTTTTGTAATATTGCCATTGCCCAGTGGACTAATTACAAAACCACAAGCAGTAGGGAAGATAAGGAAATGCAGTTGCTCATATATTTGGAATGTTGACATTTGGCATCCAGCTGCAAAGTGGATGTTTACACAGTAACTGTCCTTAATACTCTTTTCCAATCGGTTGTATATTATTTCTGTCTTGAATATTTCATCCTACATACAGTACACTAAGCAAACAGCTGTTAACCTATGCATAATTAAACATATTTCATGAGACATTTTGGATATTGTAAACATACCCATTCACTCACTTGTAGAGCATTGAGCTACTGCCCATGATTGGATTTGAGGAGGTCAACCGATCATAATGAAGTTCAATGAAATCCGAAGACTGGTTGAGAAAGCCTTAGCCATAGCGCTTGCTCTCTGTTGAAATATATCGGGAGGCACAGATTGTATCATCATGGAATTTTCACACATGGTGAAACTCCATTTGTTAACAGTCACAGAGGGTGATGCTTGGCATTTTAAACTCTACCACAGTATTAAACTCATTACCATGTGAACTGATAAGATCTAGTACTGGATTTGAAACATGGGTCATTGTTGTTTGTGATTTTTATTAGAGTCATCCTATTTTGATTTTTCAATTTAATAGTCTGCTTTCTCTTTTTAGGGGTGTGTGCAATGGAATCACACAAAATAGTGTTGCTTATTTGCTCTTTCTGACCTCTGATCCTGTGGTTGCCATAAATCTGAAGTTACCTTCATGCAAGGTCATAGATTGTAGCTGGGAAGTGTTCAAAATAAAACCATTAGGATAGGAACTTTCTGGGTAGGCATGGTCTCATAGGCCTAGGAGGGGAAAATTGGTTGCGAAATCAGAGAGACCTCCGTCACAGGCCCATTCTACTCCTTCGGAGATAATAATATCAATTCATGGTGTGTTCATTCACTTGGTCAGGCAATAACATAAGCAGTGGCAACTGTGAGTGCAGCATTATTCTGCATACTGGGAAAGGAGCAATAGACTCAGAAGCATCTTTGTTCAGAGGGTAGTAACAAGTGGAGGAAATAATCCTAAACACAGAAAAAATACCAAGCACAGCAAGTCTCCAACAGGAAGGACTTAATACCTAGGGTTTGCAGAGGCATGCTAGTGGCCAGAGAGGCATGCTAGTTTCCAGCTGAGGCCAGAGAGCAAACAACTGCATTTTGAAGTGAGAAATTCAGGTACCATGCCCTCTAGACTAGGACATGATGTGTGGGTTTCCACATACTGGCTTCTTGATGGGAGCAATTGAAAGAAAGTGTAATTGTTCTACACAGTGGGGGATGAATTTGGAGAAGGCAGTGGTCATCAGATCCTGAAGGGTCTTGTGAAGAACATAGGAATTTTGTATTTGTTTTTCTTAAGTGTCATTGTGATGAACTTTTCTAAATGTCAAATTGTTATTAATAAATCAAGATAATATTTTCTGCCTCACATTTTTTTGGGGGGTACTGGAGATTGAACTCAGGGGCACTCGACCACTGAGCCATATCCCCAGCTCTGTTTTGTGTTTTTATATAGAAACAGGGTCTCACTGAGTTGCTTAGTGCCTCCCCGTTACTGAGGCTGGCTTTGAACTCATGATTCTTTTTGTCTCAGCCTCCCAAAGTGCTGGGATTACAGGCTTGCACCACCACGCACAGCTATCATATTTTTTATAAAGATTATACAAGATGGGTGTATATAATTTGCATATAAACAAAGTATGGCATATTACAATTGTTTTAAAAATATTTTATAATAGTAGCTATTACTCATTCTATTTATTCTTTTATTGTTGATATTCTTATTAAATAAGCTGGTTTGGGGGAGGAATGGAATAAAGGCCAGGAGGGTCAGGGCTGGTGGATGAGAGCCCATTTTTAACCTGTTAGCTAGCAAATAGCAGCCTTGGTATAGCTGTCAAATGTTCAGGAGATGTTATTACCTTGCAGAGGAAAACGAGAAGCAAAGAAGAATCTTTGCTCTGAACAGGTTGAGTCTAGAGCAGTGGTACTCAAGCAGGGGTAATTTTGCTTCCACAAGTGTTCCTGCTTGGCACAATTGGGAAGTGTAGTCCATGAAGACCAAGGATGATGCTAATATCCTGCATTGTACAGAGCAACTGTCTACAACAGAAGAATTGTCAGTAGTGCTGACCTTGGGAACACCCCTCCTGGAGCATGCTGGCCAGAATTGAACAGAGGGTATAGCCAGCGAACTCTCTGGCATAGCCCAATGCACTATGGAAACTCTGCATACTTCCTTACCTGTCCTCACACCAGACACCTATGCCATAGGGCTTTTACATGTGTTCCTCCTTTTGCTTGAAAGTCCCATCTTACTTATTCTCTTGTGCCAATGGAAAGTCCAAATCTTATACCTTGTTTCCTATTTCTTTTTACCTTTTGCTTTTTTTCCTTCATTGAAGTGGAATACAAAGTAAATATCACAGGATGAAAGACATACATAGTTGGCTATGTCTCAAACTACTGAAATATATATACCTTCTCTCACTAATCAGCTTAAGCAAGCCTTGCAGTGGGTGGTAACTGTAGCTGACAATAGAAATCTTGTATTGCTAAAGTGGCAGTGGAGATACATGAAGATAATGTGGGAGTGTCAGATCTGTGATTTAAGTGGGAAAGTGTCAAACATCTGCAAACATCCAAATTAAAACCATTTTTAAAGAATGTGAAATTAACAAAATATATAAAATCTGGAAAGTAAAACAAATATTAACCAAGTATTTCTATATCAATTAATGACTTATGTAGTCAATGCATATTATTGTTTGTGCCATGATATTTTTGCATACAACATCTCAAATTTTATAAGGGATTTCTGTATTTCTTTCATTGCAATGCTGCTTTAATTAGATGTTGAGTAATAGAAATGGCTGGAAGCATCCATGTTTTATAATTTCTAATTTCAAGACTGAACAAAAATGCTTGTTTCTGTAGGAGTTTGTGTGTAAGATTTGAAAAAGTTATTTAAAAAAAATTCATAAGTATTAATTTGTCTGGAGGAGACTAATTTTGTTTTAAACATAAAAATTTGAAATCAGTAAATATGTCTAATATATGCAGAATAAGACATGTGTATTAATTTTTCCATGTGCACAGTTTAATCCTGCGTGAGGTGTTCCTTTAAGGGATGGTAATTAGAATCTATTAAATTCAAACTTTTCACAACACAAAGGTGACAGAAATCTCTCCTAGGTGTAAAAGTATTTATCAAATTTCATTGTACAGGTATAAATAGGTAAAGTAAAATAAGCATAATTTTTTGAAGGTTACAAAATTTATTGCAGAATCAACCTAACAATTTCAAAGTAATAAAAACAATAAAATACCAAGGAGGGGTCTGAGCTAACCGCTGCAAAATCCAGTGTGGTCTTTGAAAACTACAATTTTGTCATGCCATTCTTCTGCTTGCTTTTTCATAATTTCTCATCACTCTGAGAATAAAAGCCAATCTTTAACATAGCCCTGCACATTTTGTACCATCCTCCCTACATCAGACACCTCTGCCATGGGGCCTTAACATATGCTACTCCCTTTACTTGAATCCCTATCCCAAATGCTCCCTTTAGCTATTTTTGTGCTTAATTGCTCAGCCTGAGTGAAATCTCTATATAGCGTATATATGGAATACCTCAATTTGTTCCTTATATTCTTTTCACAGTAATCATTTTTCCTTTTGTTTGTGTGCTGATTTCATACAGAAAGCACCTATAAATGGAAACCATTTTTATAATCAACTTGATGTGGATATACAAGGTTTATCAGTCTTATTTCCTACTCATCTCTCATGATGATACATTTGCAGAAAAGATGATACATTTGCAGACCATGGAACATGGTCTATTGTTTGCTTGCCTCTGATTTGCCTAGAAGTTTTCTCCTCTGTCTTCATCCACCTTTTCCATTTGCCTGAATGTGATGGGGAATTTAGGTTGGCTTACTTGTCCTCCTTCATGAAATTCTTCCAAGCTTACTCTGCACTAGTTGCTTATCTTGAAGATCTAATTTGTTAAATGTCTTTAAAACTGTTAGATAATTAATACATACGGAAGAAATTAATAATTATAAATATGACTCATATTTGTATAGAGCTTCATATTTTATGAAACCTTATTCTTCTTTGATCCTTCCAATAATCCTATGGGCATGTAGGAAATTTTAATTTTTTTCAAGAAACATCTTTAAGCATCTACTGTGATCCTGAGTATTAGGTACACAAATGAAAAAATAAGCAGCACTTTAATTTCTCTTATGTATGTGGAGATCCTTTCTGACAGGTTGGGGAAGGATATGGAAATTTACAAATTATTAATGATTATTGAAGTGATGGAAGAAACTACATGTAGTATGAGAAAAAGCCAGGGCATGGATGAGGACATGGTTAATTACATCCAAGGATGCTAAAAAGGAGGGAAGGGCATTTTGGGTAGAGGAAGCCACATGAATCAATGAACACCTGCTAGCTCATGGTTTATGTTGCCCAGAACTCAGAGATACTGAAGGTATCACTAGAAGATGTCCCAGTTTTTCCCATCTTGGTCTCCTTTGCTTTCCTGGGTTGGCTGTGTTCCAAAACATGCTGTCCTCTCCTCAAGAGATGGCGATCCGGTCTCACATGTTTTTCTTTCAACGTTTCCATTGAGGTTCCCCAAATCATGGCTCTGCTTGGTTGAATCAGCTATTTTCTTTACAAGTAGGCAATATTCTGATTGGCCACATTTGATTAAAAAGCCCACTTGAAAAGTCAGATCCCGATTAGATGTATCCGAACCACATTCTTTAAAGCAGTGGTTCTCAAGCTTCAGCCTGTATGTTTTCACTGGGAAGCATACTAAAGACAAATTGCTAGGCCAATCCCTCCATAATGTCTCATTCAGCAGGTCAGAATTGTGGCCTGAGCATCTGCATTCATAACCAGTTTCTAGGTGACACTGATGCTGCTGATCTGGGAACCAAAACTGGAGAGACATGCCTTTGAGAACTGGAGAGATAGGCACCCAGAAAAATACTGCTGTTAACTGAAGATGTTGAACCTGTTCCTAGGTTAGCTGACTGCACAGAGTGAATCTACGGCCAGGAGTATTGGAGGAAATAAAGGCTTGCATATCAGCTCCTTTTTAAATTTTTTTCTTTACTGTAGTCATTCAGTAACCTCACAACAATTTCTTGGATACTAAAGGTTGTTAACCTCCAATCACTGGAGATTAAACGTTTTGCACTGAAATGTCTATTTTCTGTTTGTTTTACTCAAAAGACCTTGATTCATAAATTTGATGGTTTGCATAATATTAAGGGACGGTTTTGCCATTTATGTGACCTTAGGTATGTTATTTTACATTGTGCCTTGCTCTTTTTATATGTAAACTATTGGGAAAAATATATATGTATGTATATGAACACACACATATATATGTGTATATATATTGTGGATATATGTATTCCTGATATGCATATCCTGAAAAAAGTATGTATATCGGGAATAAATATAAACATAAATGTATACACATAATCCATATATATGTTATATATGTATGTATGTGCTTATGTATATGCATGTATTTTATGTATGTTCTAATATGTATATATACACTATATGCAAAAGTGCTCAGAAGAACTCCTGACACATATTAAGGACCATGCAGTTCTTAATTCTTTTTATGAAATGTTTATTGTCAATGACTTTAATTTACTAGACTTCATAGGTCTTAAAAAAGAGGAGGTACAAAATACTGTCTGAATTTAATCATCTCTTAATTTTTGATAGACCTACATAGAATTAAATGGTCAGCCAAGTGTCAAAAGATGGTGGGTGAGTCCAGGGCTCCAGTTTCCTTCCATCTTCTTCCCATGAAAGCGTGACTTCTCATGGAAAGATGATGGGTTTCTGAAACTCACAAATATGGTTGGAATTCTAATATTTGTTTTAACCAAATAGCTGTGAGAAAATTAGCTACTGTTTGGGAGCCTCTTTTTTTCTTGCCTTTGAAATAAAATTAAAAGCAGAAATGCAAGTGTTTTCTGACATCTTAAATACAGAAATATGTATGAAGTTCTTAACACAGTGCCTAGAGAATTACCAGTTTGATCGTAAACATTTAGTTCTTTTTCTCTTTTCTCTTCCCTTAAAAAAGTCTACTGCATGTAGTCAAAGTCTTTGCCTATTATGCTAGCAAAATGACTCATGGTAGAAATTGTAGGCTATAGATTATATGGCATTGTGAAGAGGAAAATATTCTACAAAAAGCCTTTCAAGCTCCTTCCAAACTTTTGTGTTGATGAATACCTTCTCCGTAATCTCCAGAAATACTGGGTACAGTTGTTAACAGCTGCCACTGATGCTTTGCTTCTACCCTGCATGTGCTGGATGTGCTGGGTACCTAGCATACAATAGCCCATGAATTTGTCATCACGTCACTGACAAGTTGGTAGTTCTATTAAGCAACTTTTCTAAGAGTTGAAATTTTATACCCAAGTGTGAACAACTTTCAATCCCTTGTATGATTTGATTGCTATTTAATTTATTAAAACCTTTGTTCCATGAAATGGGTGAAAAGGGAGCAGGATATAAATGGTAGACCTTGACTGAAATGATTGACATCTGTTTTGAAAATGAATCAAATCTTAGTTTTAAATTGTGGCTTCACATATTTTCAGACATTTTTATGGGAATGGTGTGGGAAAGGTTGAGCATACTTATCCTGAAAATCCTGTGACATAGGTACATATATTCATATGTATCTCTTCCTCCCTCCCTCCCTTCTTTCCTTCCTTCTTTCCTTCCTTCCTCCCTATACTGGCCTCTGTATGACACAGGGAATTTGTGCTTGTTTTTGGAACATGGTCTATTGTTTGCTTGCCTCTGATTTGCCTAGAAGTTTTCTCCTCTGTCTTCATCCACCTTTTCCATTTGCCTGAGTGTGATGGGGAATTTAGGTTGGCTTACTTGTCCTCCTTCATGAAATTCTTCCAAGCTTACTCTGCACTAGTTGCTTATCTTGAAGATCTAATTTGTTAAATCTTTAAAACTGTTAGATAATTAATACATACACAAATTTGAAAAGTCAAAAGAGAAAAAGAACATAATCACCTACAAATTCAACAGCAGGTGGAAAATTGCACTTCTATTCTGCTTCCATGAATAGGTTTATGTGTAAAGAATTTTAAGGATTTAAATATGTGTATGTTAGTGTGTACATACACTTATGTATTCATATATATGTTGTATAACATCTCTGTATCTTGTTAATTTACTTAACATAATGGAAAATGTTAACATATATGACTAGCATATTTTCACCTGTACATTACATGAGTCTGAGGTATAAATTCAATGTCTGTCTTCAGAACTTCAGTGTACTTACTTATTAGCATTCAGTGTACTTCCTGTAGAATTTTGAGCAAATTATGATGTTTTTTGTGGAAAAATGTTTAATTTACAGGATTGTTTTGAGGATTAAATTAAGTTAGTCAAGTAAACTATGAAATATAAGGCCTGGACCATAAGAGACACTGTAATTTTTTTTATAATGTTGTTGTATTTTTTATACCTTTATTTATTTGTTTATATTTATGTGGTGCTGAGGATCAAACCCAGTGCCTCATGCATGCTAGGCAAGCGCTCAACCACTGAGCTACAGCCCCAGCCCTGAAAATTTTTTATTAGCATTATTCACCTTTCCATTATTTATTTATTCCTTTAACATATTACCTATGTGTCCAGAGATACATTAGCTCTAACTTAGTTTTTAAGCTTTTCTAGGAATTTAAAATCTAGTTAAGGAATTTTCACTAGAGAACAGTATTTCCACAATTGACAGTAGAATATGATTGATAAGCATGTAGCAAATTAGAACAGCCACGACTTTAGTCATAAAAATGAGGTAGTGATACAAAAAATTGCAGAGAACAAGATTTCCTATATCTCAATGGAGATTTTATAATGAGCTATCCTAACTTGTAACCTGCAACCTCAGGAATTTTCTTTTATCTTTTGGATTCTATAGTGAAAATGCAAAAACCAAAATAGCTCTGTCACATCCAGCCACTGTAGATTAATACCTGGGACTGGATTAACTGTGAGGAAACCAATTCAAGTAACGCGAGACTCACCAGCTGTCAGGCAGTATTAGCCTCCTTGGAGGGACCACATACATATTCTGTTGCCAAGGAAAACAGCCTATCACATCATCTTTTTTCAGGGCACGAGTACATTTCTGCCTCCTCTGTACAAAACCTTCATACCTCCAGGAGACCAGAGGATATAGATTAAAATTCATGGCTAGCAAAAATCGCGTCTGAGCTTCCTGCCACATGGTTGTACACAGTATTCAAGAGAATCCCAAGGACTTAGCTATTGTCTCAGCTCTGCATTTGAACTCTATTCATGTACAAGTGTTGGGAAGCTAGTGTTTTACAAAGGGCAAGAGTGGTTACATTTAAAGTTCTGGGCATAATCAGAAATCCTTATGTTTATATTCTTTCTGTGGAAGCCAAACACTGTGTCCATTGCACTCTTTTTTTACTTTAAATATTTGTTGTCAGGTTAAGAACATTGCTGAGGTCAGTTAAGCAATGGGAGGGAACTGGGGAACTGGTTTTGTTCCAAAAGATGTGTGTGTGCACACACACAAGTGCATCTCCCAAAGACCAGAAAAGCAAGAGAGACAACTAAAAGAAAATCTTAATGCAAATTTGTGGGTGATGAGGCCCACTTGGGTCTTTTCTGACTGTTATATTAGATGGTTTGACTGGAAACACCTGTTGTATTCCCTGCATAGCCATTGGGAAGAGGTGTGCATCAGGAGCATACAGATTACAGCATGTGGCTGGTGCGTCAACCTCGGTAAGTCCTCATAAAGCCAGAACGTAAATACTGGAGTATGCACTCTCTGTCAATTCCGTGCTACTTTTGGAGAATTTTTGGCATTTGTTTTCTTGCATTTGGCACTCTAGACTATTTTAATAATGTTTACACTCTTGCTCGGTTCCCTAGCTCAACAAGCTGTTAAAAGAAGCCACATTTAAACAACCATCCCTGCATCTTTTGCTGCTATACGAAGAGGGTAGCAGGCTGTTCCCTAGAATAGTCTGTAAAGGATCTTCTCCAAATAAACTACTTGAATGCTAAGCAAAATGCCACATATGTAAAATAGGTAATGCTGGATTATGTAAAATGCTTTGTAAAAGATGAGGAGAAGAACTTAACATCAAATCTGTCAGCATGGGGAGGACCAGAAATAGTTGTAAAGGTGGTTTGAATTGCTTAATACTGCAATTACTGTTTACTTCTTCAAATTAGCCTGCATTATCTTATGAAAGAATCTTAGAATAATTTATCTGACTCTCCAGGGGCGCATCGCCATATCATGAATAGATGTTGAGAGAGTCTTGTAAGATATAATTTAATCTTTGTATCAAACATTTCTACTTATTACTTTTCCCTTCCAAACACCCGACAATCCAAGTTTCTCAAGAAAGTCTGTTTCTACATCAGTGTTAATGCAATGACATGCAGTAGGGAAATTTACCCTGAGTTACATGTACCTAGAGAAACAACAAAGCAAATGTGCTTACTTCTTAGCGATCTTATTTAATCTCTGAGATATGTAAAGATGAATCAGAAAACAATACAAACCAGTTCATCTTAATTGGAATCATAGAATGAATTAGGGAGTAGAAAAGTACCATAGAGAATGCCCAGCCTAGACCCTTCTTTTTCTATCTTGAGTAAAAGGAGATTCAAAATCTGAAAAGAGCTGGCCCAAGCCCACAGGAAACTGTCTGGCATTATCCAAACAAGAATTCAGTGCTTGGGTTGGAGCTATAGCTCAGTGGCGGAGTGCTTGCCTAGCATGTATGAGGCATTGGGTTCAGTCATTAGGACCGCATACAAATAAATAAAAGAAAGACATTCTGTCCACCTACAACTACAAAAAGAAATAATTTAAAAAGGATTTAGGGCTTGATTTTTCCCATTGTTTTACATCTCCACAACTTATCATCTGATCCATATGAATTAACAGAATTGTTTAAAAAAATACAAATATGTAAGACTATTCCAATAAGATCTGTGTAAATAGATTTGAAATGGTGTCTGAGAATCTGGCTTTTTTTTTTTCTGCCAAAGATCCTGGGTGATTCTTAGGGTACAGAAATCATACAAAACCTCATGTTCTATCATTATGTCTTCAAATATAAAGGACCAGTAGTTATATAAACCTGTATAAAAACTCTAAAATATTTAACTTATTTTTAAATTGTATATGAAATTTTTAGATCTTACATTTAGATCTGTATGGGGGACCCATTTATAAGTTAGTTTTCTTGGAAATTGCTTTTATATTTATGGCATTTATATGTCTGTCCTATGTAATATTGGTGTTTCTTAGAGTCCACCCAGAGCTTTGACCATTCAATCAACCCTCTGTTTAGTAAGATATTGAATACAAAGATGCACTGAAACAATCCCAGCTGAGCTGTGTTATAGAAACTAATGTCAGGCAGAAGCCGTTAGAATACTTGGCAGGTGACGAACTGTCGCACTTGCCATGTATGAGTTTCCTAGAAAGGCAAATTGTGCTTTCGCACAAGATTACTTCTCATTTTTCTCATTTTTAAAAATCAATTCCACACCAAAAAAAAAAAAAAAAAAACACCCACAAACAAAAACCCACATAACCACCTATATACACTCACAAAATAACATGATACACAGAATGTCGACCGCTCTCCATGGTGCTAACCATGGCCTTTCCAAGGGCATGGGATGTTTACAATGCCAGTTTGTGAAAATCCTTCAACAGATTCTGTTTTTAATCCCTGTAAGTGTGGGAGTGCCAAGAATATTTGGGGAACAGATTCTATACCCCACTCAGATATTCTCCTCACCCCAATCAAATGAGCTAAGGAAACTTGATCTCAGTTAGATGCACATGGTTTACTTTCAGGTAGTTTTTAGAGAAAATAAATGACAAATGGATGAAAGTTAAGTTATACCTTGGAAAGATCGACTTAACCTCTAATGCTCATATGGCTTATTTTAGCAATTTCAGAGGCTGTGTACTCAACTCCTTGTGTGAATTGTGCTTTTATACCATCCCATTTGACAATTAAAATGGGAAAAAAGTGGAAAAGCCATTGTTTGTTTTTTCAATAGTGCCATCAGCATGTGCTGCACTGAACAATAGTCAGGGCATGGCAGACAAAGGCTTTGCCCCACGAGCTTGCAATCGAGCAGCATGATACAACACAGAACAATACAACTCAGAGCAAGCACGTGGTGATTAACAACCTTTCCAAGTGGCATTCTTTGCAGAACTGGAGGTTTTTTTTTATAAATCAGTGGGTGGGGGGAGGGGCGGATGTACATTAATTGAGAAGCAGTTTGATCTGTAGGGACTTTGGCAGAAGACACGAATCAGCCTTTGGTGAATAGACCAAGGAGGAAAGAAGATTAGGAGGATGGTATGATCAGTAATTAAAGATTTCAGGACAGGCCTTCTATGCACTGAGTAGAGAATAAGGAAGCTCCTCAAATAACTAATCTAGCCACATTATGAGCAGAAAGAGGAATCAGAGTATTTAATAGAGGAGAGTCCCTTTCTTCTATTTCAGAAGAGATGAGTTTTAAAGCATCCATGGAGAATACACAAGATTCGAGTGTGTGTTGTATGCCATAGAGATTTAAATCTTTATGAAGCCATATTGAAATCGTGGCAGGTATGTGGTAATGAAGTCTAGGTTGGCTGTGGAAGAAGAAATAGTGCAGTTTAGCTGGAATTGTATGTTGAGTCATGAATACAGAGTAAGGAACATGTGCATTCAAACATCTTAAAACGTACCTATAAACGCAGTTGTGTGTGTATGTGTATACACACAACATCTCAGGAAGGTAAAGCAACGACTGGAGGCAAGAGGTCATTTATGTGCATTCCAGCAATAATGTGTCCTTAGTTGAACATCTGCTATGGCAGGGTCCTATTCCCAAAAGTATCTTTTTTAATTAGAACATTGTAATTATACATAGTGTTTCAGTTCCTTTTGACAAAGTTACACATATAAGACATTTGATTTCAATTTCATCCCCCTCCTTTTTTCCCCTCCCCCTTCCCCTTTTCTCCCTCTATTCATCTTCCTTTCACTATTTATGTATCTTTCTTTGTTTTTTTTTGTACTGGGGATTGAACTCAGGGGTACTGGACCACTGATCCACATCCCCAGCCCTATTTTGTGTTTT